>DWQX01004600.1:0-14639 GCA_018245475.1 Pharmacophagus antenor
ATCATGGGCGTCTCGGCTGGCTGTCCGTGCTGGCGGGGATGATCGTCAAGGGCAAGAACAACTCCACCTCCGTGGAGTATTTCCAGGGCAAAACCGTGGAGGTCAGCCTGGAGCGTGACGACGACTACCAGCTGGACGGCGACCATGAGGGCCAAGGCAGGCACGTCCGCATGACCCTGGAGCCGTCCGCCATCACCCTGCGGATGTAGCCCCAACTGACTGGCAGTGAACGTCGCCAAAACGCGATTTCGCGACGTTAACTGCGAATTATTTGGGCTGGACCGGGGCCGGGCGGTGCGCCAGGATCTCGGCGAGCTCTGCTAGCCGGTGCGCGCGCGCCGACTCCGCCGGGGTGAACGGCTCCCCGGGGCGGGCGAAGGTGATGGGTCCGTGCCAGGCGGTGGGGATCTTAAGGTACGTGCCGTCGTCGGGCGCCTGTGCAAAAGCGTCCGACGACGGCACGATCCGGGCGTGCAGCAGCTCGGCCACCGCCAGGGGCAGCTCGTCCGGGGCATCCGCGATCCTGGCCGCGAGGCTGAGGGCCTTGGTCTGCCCATCTGCCATGGCCAGCGCAGTTGTGGGCCAGACGTGTGAATCTGTGCCGCCGCCGTGGTGCAGGGCGCCCAGCAGCTGGTGTTCGCTGAGATGCCCGGGAGCGGACAGCACAAACTCGTCCAGCACCCCGCCGGGTACGGGATGTACGTGGATCCCCAGGATGTTGGTGTCGAGCCGGGCAAGCGCCCGCGTGACTTTTCGCAGCGAGCCGGGCTCGTCGCGCAGCACGGTACGGGCCCGCCACAGCGCCGGCGCCGCTCCCAGCTTCCGCCGGTGTCGAAGCGCCGGGGCGTGCAGCCAGCCACGAAGGATCCTCGCCGCGGACGGTTCGGCCACCCAGATCACCAGGATGGTGGCGGTCACCGCAAGGACCAGGACCTTGGCGACGTAGGGCAGGTGCGTCTCCACCACCGCTGCGTGGACCAGCAGCTCAATCGGGAGCATAGCGGCCACGTTCGCAACGGTCAGGCGGGATTTGGTTGGTTCCGGCATCAGGCCGCAGACTTCGCAGCGGAGGTCAAGGGCGGGGGTGTTCCGTGCACTGGGCTTCATGGTCCAAGCATCACGGTGGCCTGTTTCACGGGTGTTGCCTCGCCGTTCCATTCATGGGAACGCAAAGCCCGCCTGAACATGCCCGAGCCGTAGGATTTAGCAGGAACGTCAGCGCGGCCGGCCACCCGTCCCACAACCGGCCCCGAAAGGAAGGCGCTGTTCCACGTGAAGTTGCTCGCTGAGATGTTCAGCATGGCCCCGGCCAACAAGGACCACCACCCTGCCTTGAGGTGCGCGGTGGGGGTCTTCGTTCCGTTGCTCATCCTGGTGCTGCTGGGCCGGCTCGACCTGGCGATCTTCGCCTCCTTCGGCGCATTCACGGGAATCTACGGGCGCGGCGAACCGCACGGAATCCGCTTCGCGCTGCAGCTGCGGGCAGGGCTGCTGATGGTGTTGGTGATCCTGCTGGCCGCGTTTGCCGCCAGGATGGAGGACGTGTGGCGGCTGGACGGCCCCACCACCACCTGGCATCTGGTCCTTGCCACCACACTGGTGGCCGGCGCCTGCTCGGTGGCCATCTCCTGGCTGCGGCTCCGGCCCGCCGGATCGCTCTTCCACATCTTCGCGTTCGCTGCCATCGCCTCCATCCCCAACCAGCCGCCGCTGTGGGAAGGCATGCTGGTCTCCCTCCTCACCGCCGCCTTCTGCCTGCTGGTCGGGTTCTCGTCCCGCGTGCTGCCCAGCCACCGGACACCCTGGAACCGTCCGCCGCGCATCCGCCGGACTCCGGACGAGAAGCGCGCGGCCTGGCTGGAGGGCTTCGGCTACCTCGTGGCCGCCGGGCTGGCGGGCGCCCTTGCCACCTGGTCCGGGGAACGGCTGGGCTTCGGCCACAACTACTGGGCGATGGTGGCCGCCGTGGTTCCGCTGGTCGGGCACACCACCCGGCACCGCGTCCGCCGCGGAATCCAGAGGATTATCGGCACCGTTCTTGGGCTGGTGCTCCTCGCCGGTGTCGTCCTGCTCGGGCTGCAGCCCTGGCAGACCGTGCTGGTGATGGCCCTGTGCCAGTTCGGCGCGGAAATGTTCATCATCCGCCAGTACCTTGTGGCCCAGGTTTTCGTGACCCCCCTTGCCCTGATCTCCACGCTCCTGGTAGTCCCGTCCTCGCCCGCCGTCCTGCTCCGCGACCGCATCATCGAGACCGTGATCGGCGCCGCCGTCGGGATCGCCGTGGTCCTTGCCCCGGGCGCGTGGCGCCGCCTCCGGAACCGTGAGGGACAACGGACGCCGGCGGCCTGACCGCCTCCCCGGGGCGCGGTACGCTGGGTGCCGGGAGACCATTCAATGGAAGCTGGTGCGGCGTGGCGAACTCAAAGTCCGGGGATTCGGTGGTGGACCGGATCGTCCGGCTGATCTCCGCCTTCCCGCCGGACGGCGCCCTTCAACTCTCCGAACTGGCGGCCCGTGCCGGCCTGCCTCTGACGACCACTCACCGGCTGGTGCGGCAGCTGGCCGAGCACAACCTCGTGGACGCCGGACCCGGGGGAATGGTTCGCCCGGGGCTGCGGCTGTGGGAACTGGTGAACCGGGCCTCGCCTGCCCTCGCCCTCCGCCAGGCGGCAATGCCGTTTATGGAGGACATCCAGCAGGTTCTGAACCAGAACGTGAACCTGGCCGTGCTGGACGGCTGGGAGGTGCTGTTCGTTGAACGGCTCTCGAGGCGCGGCTCCGTAGCCAACCGTGCCCGGGTGGCCGGGCGGATGGCCGTGCACATTTCATCGGCCGGCCTGGCACTGATGGCGCACCAGGACAAGGCACTGCAGGCGGGGTATCTCGAACAGTTCACCGACCCCGACGGGAAAGTCTCCGCCGATGCCCTCCGCGGGCTCCTCACCGAAACCGGCAGGCAGGGCTTCGCGCAGTTGCAGGGCGTGGTGGATCCGGATACCTGGGGCATCGCCGTCCCCGTGCTCGACCGCCGGAAGCGCGCTGTGGCCTCGCTCGGCGTCGTGGTTCCCTTGCAGGAGATGCGGCTGCAGGCCCTGGTACCCGCCCTGCAGACCGCCGCGCGCGGCATCGCGCGCGGCCTCGGCGAGACGTGATCTCCATTCAACGGAATTCCTGTTACCCGCGTCACCGCTCCTGCCCCACACTGGGTGGCAGAACAGCAACCGGCCCATCCCAGGGCCCCGCAGCGAAGCGAGACGAGAGCCATGGCACGAAAAATTATCACCACCCAAGTGGCCATCATGGGGGCCGGGCCTGCCGGGCTTATGCTGTCCCACCTGCTTGCCAAGGCCGGCATCGAATCCACGGTGATCGAGGTCCGCAGCCACGACGAGATCGCCCACACCGTCCGCGCCGGCATCCTGGAGCACGGCACCGTGAACCTGCTCGTGGACAGCGGGGTCTCCGACCGGGTGCTGCGCGAAGGCGACCGGCACGACGGCATCGAACTGCGCTTCAACGGCGAGAGCCACCGCGTCGACTTCAAGGACCTGGTGGGGGAGTCCGTGTGGCTGTACCCGCAGACGGACGTCTTTACCGACCTCGCCGCCCGCAGGAACACCGACGGCGGTGACGTCCGCTACAGCGTTTCGGACACCACCGTCCACGACCTGGAAGGGAAGCCGAAAGTCTGGTTCACCGATGCCGACGGCACGGAATTCGAGATCGAGGCCGATTTCCTGGTGGGTGCCGACGGCTCCCGCAGCCACTGCCGTTTCCAGATCCCGGAGGCGCACCGCAGGTGGTACTTCCACGAGTACCCGTTTGCCTGGTTCGGCATTCTGGCCGAGGCGCCGCGCAGTTCCGATGAACTGATCTACGCCAATTCCGCCAATGGCTTCGCCCTGATCAGCCAGCGCACCGAGACGGTCCAGCGAATGTACTTCCAGTGCGACCCCAAGGAAAACGTCGCCGAGTGGGACGACGACCGGATCTGGGCCGAATTCCGGAGCCGCGTCAACGGCAACGGCTTCGAGCTCAAGGAAGGGCCGGTCATCGAGAAGATGGTGCTGCCGTTCCGCAGCTTCGTCCACACCCCGATGCGCCACGGCAACCTCTTCCTCGCCGGCGACGCCGCCCACACCGTTCCGCCCACCGGGGCCAAGGGCCTGAACCTCGCCATCCACGACGTCAAGGTGCTCTTCGAAGGGCTCGACAGCCACTACAACTCCGGCTCGGACCGGCTGCTCGAGGCGTACAGCGACCACGCGCTGGAGCGGGTCTGGAAGGCCCAGCAGTTCTCCTACTGGATGACCACCATGCTCCACACCCCCGCCGACGCCGATGACTTCTCCCGCGCGCGCCAGCTCGGCGAACTCAACTCCGTGGTCTCCTCACGCCACGGCATGGCCTACCTCGCGGAGGCCTACACTGGCTGGCCGGGTCGGACCCAACTGCGCCTTTAGCTCAACAGGCGGCGGATCGCGGCCGCCACGGCAGCCGCATCGGGCGGTTCGTCCCGCCTCACCGTCAGCAGGTGGAGCAGGAGGCCGTCGCCGTAATCCGCCACGTCGCGGGCCCGGATGGCTGCGTCGGCCACGCCCAGGCCCGTCAGTGCCCGTTCGAGATTGCCGACCAGCAGATAGTGGCCGGCGGTCACTGCCTCCGGGCGGTCGAGCGAGAATGCCATCCGCGCCCGGTTGATACCGGCATGCTGCTTTGCCAGCGTCAGCACTGTGCTGGCCAGCTGTAGCGCCAGCTCACCAATGTCCTGTGGCGGACCGGCCGGTCCCTGTTCCCGCAGGAGTTCTGCGTCGAGTTCCAGGAGGCGCTCCAGCGCGGCGTCAAGGAGCGCAGCCCGGTTCCGGTAGTAGTTGGAGGTGGTCCCTTCGGCCTGCTGTGCCGCGGCATCCACCGCGCGGTGGGTGAGCCCCTTCATCCCCTTGTCTGCCACAACGGCCAGGGCGGCATCGAGGAGTTGGGTGCGGCGGTCCGGCATGGCTTCAGTCTAATCAGACCTTCCGGCGCTACTACAAAAGTAGTAGAATCTCGCCATGGAAAAGATTTCGATCGTTGGTGGCGGGATCGCAGGACTTGCCCTGGCGACCTGCCTGTACCCGGACCGGTTCCAGGTCTCGGTGTACGAGAAACGGCCGGAACTGCCCGCGGTGGGGAATGCGTTGGGTATGTGGCCCAACGCCCAGCGGGCACTGGCGCGGCTGGGAATTCTTGGTGAGGCGCGGGCGGTCAGTCCGGTCATCGGCACTGGATCCCTCAGGAACGCCCAGGGTGAGCCCTGGATCACCGCGAACGCGGGTGAGATGTTCGGCATATCCCGGGTGGACCTCCTCCGCCTGCTCGACGCTGCCGTCCCGGCAACAGTGCACCGCATCACGGGCAACGTGCGCACCCTGCCGGTTGGCACTGGGCTGGTAGTGGGCGCCGACGGTGTTCACAGCGTGGTCCGCCGTGAGGTGTGGGGCGCTGGTACGGAGGCCCGGCTCACTCCTTACCTTGCCCTCCGTGGGACTCTCCCGACGGCGGTGAGCCCGGACGAGGTGGGGGAGTACTGGGGCCGCGGTGACCTGTTCGGCATGGCCGCCGCCCAGGGTGGCTCGTTCTGGTATGCCAGCTACCGGTCCGGGCTGGGCCCCTACGGCATCGACGCAGCGTCAGCGCTGGAGCAGGCCCGGGAACGCTTCGCCGGGCATGCGCCAGCTATCCGCCGCACGCTGGCTGCGGCCACGCCCGAAGAATGCCTAATCCAGCGGCTCTGGACCGTGCCGCGCCTCGGATCCTACGTCCGCGGCAGGAACGTGCTCATCGGCGATGCCGCGCACGCCATGATGCCCACGCTTGGCCGGGGTGCCTGCGAGTCGTTGGTGGACGCGGTGACACTAGCCGACCTTCTCAACATCCTGCCCCAAGAGCAGGCGTTGCGTGCCTATAACCGGCGACGGCGTGTGCGCACCCGTGCCCTGAGCCTCGCGTCCTCCGCGCTCGGGCGCGTCGCCCTCGCGGAAGGCGCGCAGCCGTTCCGGGACCGCCTCCTCAACATGGCCCGACGGCGGAACGCGCCTGCCGCCGTCGGAAGCGCCCCAGCTGGCTGAACAGCACCCCAGTCGGCTGATCAACGCACCGGTGCGGCAGGAAGTTTGCTGTCCTCGCCTGAGGCGGAGGCGGCAACGGGCGGAGCGGCGTCCGGGGATGCGGTTGGAGCCGAGGGCAGCCGGCTTTTCCGCCCGCTTCGCCGTCCCGCCCGGCCATACACCAGGTACATCGTGATCCCGGTGATCACCATCAGGAGCACCGTGTACACAAAGGTGTTTGCAATGCCCTCCACGCCCTCGGCGCCGTCAGTATTGTTCTTGATCACCAAACCCAGCGGCTGGACCAGCGGGTGGGCCAGGAAGATGGCGGTGTCGTAATCGTCCAGCAGGCTGTTGAAGTTCAAGGCGGTGATGGCAGCCGCGGCCGGCAGCACCAGGGGCAGCAGGATCCGCCGGAACACATACAGCGTCTTGGCACCCATGATGGCGGCCGCTTCCTCCAGCGAGGAGTTCACCGACGCAAAGGAAGCCTTCAGCATACGGAGCGTGAACGGGATCTTCACCGTGACGAAGGCGATCAGCAGAATCACCGTGGTCCCGGTCAGCACCGCCCCGCCCACCAGCGGATTGGGGTGGTCGTAGCTGATGATCAGGCCGAGGGCCAGCAACGCCGAGGGCAGGATCCAGGGGATGTGCAGCAGGTATTCGAACGCCGACGCGACCCAGTTCCGGTATTTCTGCAGCAGTCGGGCCACGAACAGCAGGCCGCCGACGGCGATGATGGCGGCCAGGGCGCTGTAGACGACGCTGACGATGAACGGGCGCAGTCCGGACTGCTGCGTCAGCACCCGGACATAGTTGTCCACGGTCAGGCTCCCCAGCGAGAGCTGCCCGGTCTGGATGGCGGCGCCGTCCGCGAATGAGTACAGCACAATCAGCAGCACCGGCAGGGTGTACACCGCGAAGAGCAGGTAGGCCACCGCGTGGACGACGGCGTTCGCCACCGGATTGGTGATGTCCTGCTTCTGCAGGGCGGAGGACACCTTTGACACGGAAAAGTAGGTGCCGCCCTTCTCCAGCCGGGTCATCACGGCGAGCATCAGCACCGTGGCCAGGCCCAGGATCACGGCCAGCAGGGCGGCCAGGTCCCGTGACGTGGGGCTGTTGGTGAAGGTCAGGATCATCGGTGTGATGGTCTGGAAATCGCGCCCGCCAAGCACCTGCGGGGCACTCAGGGCGCCCAGTCCGGTGAGGAAGGAGAGGATGGTTACGGCGAACAGCGTCGGCTTAAGCATGGGAAGGACGATCCGACGCAGGATGGTCCACGTGGAGGCGCCCAGGTTCTTGGCCGCCTCGATGGTCTGGTAGTCGATGCCCTTTAAGGCGTTGGCCACGAACAGCATGTGGTTGGTGGTAGTGGCGAAGGTCATCACCACCAGCACCGCGAAGAACCCGGAGAACCACGCCGGGTCCATACGGGGGAACACCTGCAGCAGCAGCGAGGTGACGATCCCCTTGTCCCCGTAGATGAACTTGTATCCGGCGGCCAGCACGATGCCGCCGTAGATGAAGGTGGTGGCGTAGCCGAGGAACAGGATCCGTGAGCCCCGGATCCTGAAGTAGTGCGTCACCAGCACTATGAAAATACCCACCACGTTAACCGTGATGGACAGCGCCACGGCCAGCAGGAAGCTGTTGCCCAGCGCCCTCATGGCCCGCTGTGAGGAGAACAGTTTTTCGGCCGCCCGCCCGGAGAAGCTGCCGTCCGGGAAGAAGGTGGCGATCAGGACGTTGATGTTGGGCCACACCAGGAACGCGGCGATGAACCACGTGAGCACCACCCCCACCACCAGCACGAAGGGGGAGCGGGCCATCCCGCGGACGGAGGTACTGCTCATGGTAGGGCTACCGCCGGGTCCTGCAGCCGCAGGGCCACTCCGGTCTCCGGGTGGTACTGAAGGATGTGGGCCGGCTGGACGTAGACAGTGGCCTCGGTGCCGGGCTCGGGATGCGCGCTGCCATCCTCCCGCACCAGCAGGCGGATGTCCGCGCCCTGGCAGCGCACCACGTAGCGGCTGTGCAGGCCATGGTACGTGCGGGACAGCACCTTGCCCGGGAGTCCGACGGCGGCGCCTCCGTTGGAGGGCGCGTCCAGGGACGCCTTTTCCACGCGCAGGTAGGAACGGGCTTCCGTGCTGAGCCCGGCGCCGGAGAGCCGGTTCACTTCTGCCGTGAACTCCGGCGTCAGGGCGGAGCTGTCGCCGATGAAGTTGCAGACGAACTCGGTGGCGGCGTGATCGTAGATCTCCTGCGGGGTTCCCACCTGTTCCACCACGCCCCTGTTGAACACGGCCACGCGGTCGCTCATGGCCAGTGCCTCATCCTGGTCGTGGGTGACGTAGACGGTGGTAATGCCAAACTCGCTCTGCAGGTCCTTGAGCTGCTGCCGGAGCTGGTGGCGGAGTTTGGCGTCCAGGTTGGACAGCGGCTCGTCCAGCAGCAGGATCTTGGGTTTCAGGACCAGGGCCCGGGCCACCGCGACCCGCTGCTGCTGCCCGCCGGACAGCTCCGCCACGTTCTTGGCCAGCTGTTCATCGCTCAGTTCCACCCGGCCCGCGATGTCCCGCACCAGCCGGTCGCTGTCGGCCGGTTTCTCCTTCCGGACCCGCAGTCCGAAGGCGATGTTCTCCCAGACGCTCATGCTGGGAAACAAGGCGTAGTTCTGGAACACCATGCCCACCTGCCGCTTGTCGCTCGGCAGGCGGGTGACGTCCTTGCCGTCCACCCGGACGGTGCCCTTGGCAGGCTGGATGAACCCTGCCAAGGTGCGCAACGCCGTCGTCTTCCCGCAGCCTGAAGGCCCCAGCAAGGTGAAGAACTCACCGGGTTGGACGTGGAGGTCCAGGTGCGGAATGGCGGTGAAATCGCCGAAGGAAACTTTGATGTTGTCCAAGCGGATCATGGCAAACCTGTCTGGTGGTCCGGAAGCGGCTGGTGGAGAAAGCCGGACTACGTCATGTACTCCAGTTCGATCTTCTCCACCCAGGCGCCCATGTTTTCCTGCACGAACTCCCAGTCGATGTCCTGCTGCTTGAGGTCGGCGAAGAAGTCCACCACCTCGGGATTCGCCTGCGCAGCGGCTCCCTTGTTGACCGGCATCGAGTTGAACTGCTTGGCGAACTCGCCCTGGACCTCGGCGCTGCCGAACCAGTCGATGAACTTCTGGGCTTGTTCCTTCTTGTCCGTGCCCTTGACCAGCGCGATCTGCTCCACGGCGAGGGGGACACCCACGGACGGGATGACGGTCTCGACATTGACGTTGAAGGACTTTTCACGCTCGGCAATGATCGAGGACGGCATCTGGCCCATGTCCACCTCGCCGGACTGGATGCGGGCGAACAGGTCGGTCTTGGCGACGGCGGGGCTGCCGTTCTGGAAG
Source organism: Pharmacophagus antenor (assembly GCA_018245475.1). Taxonomy (NCBI): domain Eukaryota; kingdom Metazoa; phylum Arthropoda; class Insecta; order Lepidoptera; family Papilionidae; genus Pharmacophagus; species Pharmacophagus antenor. The sequence continues at coordinate 9,487 of DWQX01004600.1, forward strand.
TACTGCTCCACCTGCTTCCAGCCCTCGTCCGAGATGCCAAGGTCACCGGAGTCGTCACGGTAGCGGCTGAGGATACCGGCGAAGACGAGCTGCGCGGTGGCGGTGCCCAGGCCGGTCACGCGCTCGTACCGGGCCTTGAACTCATCCTTGGTCCAAAGGTCGGTCCAGTCTTTCGGGGCGGCATCCTTGGAGAACTTGTCCGAGTTGTAGCCCAAGAGGATGGCCTGCTTCACCAGCGGCCAGTAGGTTTCGCCGTCTGCGAGGTCCTTGTCCACCTCACCGGCCCACGAGGGTTCGTAGGGTTCCAGCACATCCTCGGCCTTGATCTGCGAGAAGTACATGTTGTTCAGGCCGAAGGCCACGTCCGCGATCGGGTTGTTTTTCTCGGCAATCAGTTTGTTGGTGGCGTCCGCGCCGCCCGCACCAACTATCTCGATTTTGAATCCGGCTTCGGCGGCCTTGGCGGTCACCCATTCGCCGCGGCCTTCACCGTTGGAGTTGGTGTACACCACCAGCGTTTCGCCGGATCCACCGGCGGGAGCGGAGGAAGGGTCGCTGGAAGCGGCGGGGGACGTTGTGCCTCCGCCGCAGCCGGCGAGAAGGGTGGCGGCGACGGCGGCGGCAACCAAAGTTTGCAGTTTACGCACGATCAGGACTCATTTCTGGACTGGAACCGGAGCATGTCCGCACAGCCTAACGCCGGGCATGCGGAATATTGGGCTGTTATTGCTATCGATTCGATAAACAGCCCGGCTGTTCAATAAAGTCCAGTCGGAAAAACATCATCCGGCGTCAGGGTGAACGCCGGGTGAAACGTGCCTGCCTGCTAGTTTTTGCTCACCGTTTCAGTGAGGTGGTGCGTGGGGATCCGGTCCCGGTCGTAGGTGATCTCGGTGTATCCGTGCGGCTCCGGCTTGCCCGCCTGGTTGAGGTTCACGAACACGATCTCTTCGATGGTGAGGATGCTCTGCCGGGTGATCATGTTTCTGACCTCCGCGCGCATGGTCAGCGAGGTCCGGCCGAACTTGGTGGCCGTCAGGCCCATTTCGATCAGGTCGCCCTGGACGGCGGAGCTGACGAAGTTGATCTCCGAGATGTACTTGGTGACGGCGCGGCCGTTGCCCAGCTGGAGGATGGCGTAAATGGCCGCTTCCTCGTCAATCCACTTCAGCAGGCTTCCGCCAAACAGGGTCCCGTTCGCGTTCAGGTCCTCGGGCCGTACCCATTTGCGGGTCCGGAAGGTGATGTCTGCTGTTTCCATAGGCCGAGATTAGCGAAAGGCGCGGGAACGTGCGCGGAGTGTGACGCCCGCGGTCTAAGCCATTGCCGTGTGCGCCGCGCTCCGCGCATTGATGCTCTTCGCGTAGCAGTACGAGTGCTCAACCCCGACATAGGGACCAAAGTTGGGTACGGGGTCGAAGCCTGTGTTCTGGTAGAAACTCCGGCCGTCCGGTTGCGCGGATCCAGCTTCGGCCTTAATGCGCGTGATGCCCTGCTTGAACGCCTCCGCCTCCAGGGCCGCCAGGATGGAACTCGCCACTCCGGAGCCGCGGGTATAGGGCACAACATACAGCCGCTTAATCTCTGCCGTGCACGAATCCAGGAGCCGCAGGCCACCACAGCCCACCGGCTGGCCTGATCCCTTGTCGTACGCCACGATAAAAACGGCACAATCAGCTTCCGACGGCGGCGTCCCGGGTTCGTGGGTCAGGTTGCCAAAGCGGGCGTCCAGTTCGGCCTGCTGTGCGCGGCGCAGGTCCGCCCCCACCGGGTTGGACCAGGAAACCTGACGGATGTTGAGCCGGGGATTGGTCTGCATGTCTGCCTCGATTCGCCGAAGGATCTATGCCTTCCAAGGCTAGAAGGGGGTGGTTACGCCGGTGTTTCCTCGAGGTAAGCGTCAGGGAACCGGGGAGAGAAGTCCCTGATCCCAAGTAGCTTGTCGGTCTAGTAAGCAGACTGTCTAAAATAGTTGCATGGCTTTTTCTGGCAACGACGGCTCGGGGTACTGGTATGGCCCCGATGGGCAATTGGACTACGGTGCTGCTGTTTTGAAGTCCCTGCGGGACTATCGCGCTGCCGAGACCGCAATTCGCAGATCCACCCGCGACTCGATGGGTATGGGCGAAACGGACATTCTCGCGCTGCGTTACCTGCTCCGCGCCCAAGCATCTGGAAAGGCCGCGGTACCCAAGGACCTCAGCCAGTTCCTGGGCATAACCAGCGCTTCCACCACGTCGTTGATCGACAGGCTCGTTGCCAGCGGACACGTGCGCCGGGAGGCGCATCCATCGGACCGACGGTCGGTTGTCGTTGTTCCCACTGTCGAATCGGACGCGGAAGTGCGCGAAACCCTGGGCGCGATGCACCGCCGGATGATGTCCGTCGCGGAGGGGCTGTCAGCCGACGAAGCACGGACGGTGATCGATTTCCTTCAGCGGATGACCGACGCCCTTAATGTCCGCGACGAGCACCAGGAAAAAGTCACTAGCCGGACTAGCTAGCCTGACTACTAATATGTAAGCTTACGATCAGCCCTATACCTACTGCCCCTGATGGAGCTGTGAGTGTGTTGATCTCCTTTACCAAAGCGTCGCCCCGCCAAAGGGGTACAGCCCATTGTGGAATGCCCATGGACCTGGTCACCCCATCCTTGGGTTTAGAGGGCGCGGGCTACACCTTCGGGCCAGAGATCTCCCAGCGGGAGGTGTTGCCGCCGGTGTGGCGGTGCCAGTGCGGATTCCAGCTCGACGCCTGGTTCCCCTGCGTTGACGCATACACCGAACCGGCCGCCACTTCTGCGCCGGCCCGTCCTGCCGCCCTCTGCGGATGACCACCATCCTTGCCTGCGCGCGGCCGCAGGAACGACGCGCCCCGCACGACGTCTGGAACGCCGTCGTCGCTGAAAGATTCCGGCTCAGGGAGCGCCTTGGGCGGGGTGCCGTGGCCGAAGTCTTCCGGGCCGTGGACTTGGCTGGTGGCCCGGATGTTGCGGTGAAGGTGGCGGTGGACCGATCGGACAAGCAGCATGAGCGGATCCGCAACGAGGCCGCGGTGCTGGCCCGCCTGCACCACCCGTCGATTATCAGGATCATTGAGCAGGGCGTGGTGCCCGAAGCCGGATGCTTGGGCGGCCGTCCTTTTCTGGTGGCGGAACTGGCGCTGGGAACCAGCCTTTCGGAGGTCATCCGCGGCGGCTGCCGCAGTCCCGATGAAATCGCCGTGTGGGCCGCCCCACTCTTTGAAGCCCTTGCCCAACTTCATTTCTGCGGCCTGGTACACCGGGACATCAAACCGGCCAACATAATGCTGAGCGGCCTGCGAAGAAGTCCCGTGCGCATCATTGACTTTGGCATTGCAGCAGCAGCCGGCACTGCCCCTGAACCGGGTATTTCTTCGGGGACAGTCCATTACATGAGCCCTGAACAGGCGGCCGGTGGTGTTGCGCTGCCGTCCTGGGACGTTTACTCCGCAGGACTGGTGCTCCTGGAGCTGCTGACCGGAACCAAGGCATTTCACGGCACCGCCATCGAATCCTTGGTGGCCAGGACCTTGCGCAGTCCTGATGTTCCGGTCTCCCTTGATCCGCGCTGGAGCGCGTTCCTCCGTGCGCTGACCGCAATGGATAGTGCCGAACGGCCCACGGCGGCTGAGGCTGCAGCGATTGCGGCGCGGCTCGTTCCGTCGGTGCCCCCGGCCAGGGGCAGCAAATCCTGCCCGGCCCTACCGGCGTCCCGTGGCCGCCGCATCCTCCAAACGGTCTAGGCTCCCGCCACGCCCATTCCGGTGGGATCCTCCGCCGTCGGATCCACCAGCGCCAACCCGCCCACCGGGCTGCCGTCCCAGTGGATCAGCTTCCAGCCCGCCCCGGGGTCACCCTCCAGGGCGACAATGCCGGTGTTCGCCAGGACGTGCTTGGCGGCGAATTCGGAATCCGCGTCTTCGGCACGGCGTCCGGCCCAGGTGCGGATGGCGGCTCCGTGGCTGACCACGGCCGCCGTCCCATGCCGCCCGCGCGCCGCGCGTTCCACTACCTGCGCGATGGCCGCATCGAAACGGTCGAAGAAGGCGTGGCCGTCAGGCCCCGCCGGCATACGCCGGTCGAGGTCGCCTGCCGCCCAGGAGATCACGGTTCCCATGTAGCGCTTGTGCGACTCATGGTCGGTCAGTTTTTCCAGGGAGCCCGCTTCGATCTCGTGCAGGCCTTCGAGGACCTCCACATCAAGGCTGTGCAGCTTTCCCAGCGGCGCTGCGGTGATCTGGGTGCGGATCAGCGTGGAGGCGTAGATGGCGTCGATCGGCTCGTTGGCCAGCGACCGGGCCATAGCTTCGGCCTGCCGCTCGCCGAGTTCCGTCAGCCCCGGCCCCGGGTGGGCAGTGTCCAGTTGTCCAAGGACGTTTCCGGGGGTTTGGCCGTGGCGGATGAGCAGCAGTTTCATGTTTCCCAGTTTCCCACTCCGGCATGGGAACAAGGGCTTGTTCGAGGGATGGTGGGCATAAGGCGAAGGCGCCGGGCCCCTGCAGGCCCGGCGCCGCCGTCGTACTTTCCTGTTGCCTTGGGGACCGCCTACTTGAGGTGGTCCACCAGCTGGTCCGCGATGCCCGTGTACTTGCCCGGGGTCAGCGCGAGCAACCGCGCCTCGGCCTCTGCCGAAAGGCCCAGGCCCTGCACGAACTCCTGCATGCGGGCGGCGTCCACCCGGTGGCCGCGGGTGAGGTCCTTGAGCCGCTCGTAGGGGTTCTCCATGCCTTCGACGCCGGCAATCGCCTCGGCGCGCATGACCATCTGGATCGCCTCGCCCAGGACTTCCCAGTTGGTGTCCAGGTCGCCGGCGAGAACGTCTTCGGCCACGTCAAGGCGTTCCAGGCCCTTCGCGACGTTGGAGATGGCCAGCAGGGAGTGGCCGAAAGCCACGCCGATGTTGCGCTGGCTGGAGGAGTCGGTGAGGTCGCGCTGCCAGCGGGAGGTCACCAAGGTGGCACCGAGGGTGTCCAGGAGGCCGTTGGAGATCTCCAGGTTGGCTTCGGCATTTTCGAAGCGGATCGGGTTGACCTTGTGCGGCATGGTGGAGGAACCGGTGGCCCCGGCGACCGGGATCTGCGCGAAGTAGCCGATGGAGATGTAGCTCCAGATGTCCGTGCACACGTTGTGC
>DWQX01004601.1:0-14638 GCA_018245475.1 Pharmacophagus antenor
CCCCCCCCCCCCCCCTTTTTTTTTCACCCCCCCCCCGGCAACCCCCATTCGCCTTCGTCTCGTGGGCCCGGCGATGTGTAAAACCCCCACCCCCCCCCCCCCCCCCCTCTCTCATCTTTGTTAAAATTATTATTATTTTATCTTTTTATTCTCTATTATTCTTGTAACGCACCCCATACTTATATTCATCTCTGCTCAACCCAAAGGTAGACTAGCAGAGAATGCCATTTGGCATTAAGTCCACCTTATGTACACATTAGTGCATTAAATCTTTAAATAAATAAATATTTATTTTTAAATATTTATGTACTTATATCGGTTATCCAATAACCCATTCTACAGGTGCTGCTTAGCTACCTACCTTAGGATCAAAAGACTGAAAAATTTCCCATACATTTATTATTACAATGAGCACAGAGAGCGTTATAAAATTTATTAGCTACTAACAGCGAATAAATTACTTTCCCTTCTTAAGATATACAAATTAATGTAAATAATAGATATGAGGCATACTTTTATCGAATCTGAAAACGTTTTGTAACACATTAATGTAGAATATTCAATGATCCCATGCGGACATTGCTCTTTGTTGTTACGTAATAAAAACCATTTGTTATTTTAACATGGGAACAAAATTGTTTTACTATTCAATATTAAATATTATTAAAAAAATTCATTTATTGATAAATCGTTAATATTAATACTATGAAAAAAGCTTGCAAATGTCTAATACCCAAATAAAATTTACTACCTATTAACTTAATAATCGAAATTTTATCGCAGGATAAGAAATAAAGATGATTTAAAAATAATAAATAGGCAATAACTTTATTAAAATCTTAATACACAACGTATGTAAGCACGATAAAGCATATTTTTCTTTAACTAATCTTGTAATTTGAATGCAACTTACACTAAAATTAGAAAAAGTTAAACAGTGCAGATTATGTCGAAGGCAATAAATAGATTAAAGCGTAATTAGTTTAATTTTTGCACCAAATTTATAACAGGCCAATATCACAGTAAAAGGCATTAGGGAATAGTATAATACAAAATTGTTAGAATCTGCTTTAACCTCTTCACGCCCATGGCCACATATATAGACGTTCTATTTTGCATTTACGGTTAATGGACATTAATATATAGGTGAAAATCTTTAACATATTATATTTTAATATATCTTTACCTTCCGTTACTTGACTACCGATGAAAATAAAATTAATAGGTTTTACTGGAATTTTAAAATATACTTATAATTCTGTTTAGTTAATTAAAAATCGCCCCTGAAGAGGTTAAGCCACAAAATATGAGTCTTTCTGTTAGTTGACGAATAATTCTGTTTAAAAATATTTAAATGGAAATAAAAATTTTCAATACATAAAAAGTATATTTTATACAAATGGTATTTATAAAAAACATTAAGTTTAATAATAATATACATTGTAACATAGAAGTAGTTTAAAATAAGCAAATGATGTAAAAAATTACAATATATCCTAAATATAATAATATCATATAATTAGAAGTATCCTTAATTAATTTTTATTTTATTTGGCCTGATCCGAAATTTTTTTTCGCAACATGTTTTATCGCAATGATAAAAAAAAATTGATAGCGTTATGAAATAACTTATAATTATTTAACTAGTTTGATCTTCTATAAAAATAAATCCATAAGTTATATCTAAAGTCCAAGAGCAGGATACATTTATTATTAAGTTTTTTTTAACTGTAATTAACAATTATTTTATAATCACAACATTGGCATGCCAGTGAACAAATTCAGACTTATTCCTGGTTTCTCGGCGAGATTAAACTTCGCGAATATTGGTTTATTTATCTTGTGTGTACTTTGATGGTGTGCACTTAATGGTTCCAAACTTGACAGTAACGACGGCTGATTGTCGAACGGTGGGTGACATCGATTGAGAAAGATAACAAAATAAATGACTTAAGGATAAGTGAAAACACTGCACTGCTTGCCTTCGCTAATATGAGGTAACTCATATGCGACAGGATTCAAATGCGGTCTGGATATAACGTCAATAGCAAAACAATCGAGCTGGAAAGAATTATGTATAAAAATATATTTTTACTATTGTTTAAAATAAAATTTTGTAAGTAATCCAATAACAGACGATGCAGTATCAACTTTTTATTTGTCAAGCATAAACGCTGGCAATTGACACAAGACAGAAAGAAAAAGAAGAAATTAATTTTTGTGCATTACCTTAAAACTCATACGTTTTGTTTATGAAACAGGTAGCTACTTTTGATAAATCTTGCTTCTAAAATTGAAATGTATATTTCTAAATCTCGATCTTAAAATACAATAAAGAAAATAATTGTAATAAAGTGAAAGTTTTTAGGCAAATTCATCAGCACAGCTAAACAAAGAGTCAGTACACTTTCAAATACAACGTAGGTAAATTATAGTCCAATATTTAAATCGTTATAACGACATGATCCCAAAAGACATGCGTCCTTTTGCATTTTAGCTTTTTAAAATAATAAATCCCGAAGTTCCCTCTAGTGCAGCATACGCACAAAATCCACTTTCCGCTTAACACCAACCGGCGTCTTATTTTCACTGAACTCACTTTTGACACTTTGACAGGTGACATTTATTTTTCGAGACGAATGCAAATGAGCGCAGTAGCGGAGTCACGTCCTGCATTAAGTTGACAGAGATCTCGATTATGCATTGCCATTGCATGTTACCTCTGTGTAAGACTTGTTGACGGTGTCGCCAGCGTAGACGGTGTCGGCTGTTTATTTAGGGTACACGAACATTTACCCAGAAACTTTTTTGATGACCTTTTGTTGTGGAAATTTTCAAAATACCTTAAACTTCGTATTAGAATAAATTAATATTTATTTGTATGTAAGTTACTTTTGAATCTACTACTTTCCCTAGTAAGAATGTTTTCGACTTTATAAGGACCATATCGAAGATTGGTTCTTCGCTCGGTTGTGTTACATTCCTCATAATTGCCACTTTCTTTTACAGAAAATAACTTGTTTTATTTCCTAAAATATTTTTCTTCTCTTCAATTTTTTGAACGGTTCAATATTTTAAACGATCTTTAACAACAATTATTTTTATATGGGTACGTACTTTATTAAACTCTTTACAAAACGATGTTCCAAAAAGTATTGACAGATAAGGTTCTTTGATGTGAATCCGAAACAAATCGATATAAATTCTGATTCGGTGATAGTGTTTTTTGTGGAAGACGACATTTCTGTGGCTGGCACAGGTGCGGGTCACGTTTCGGATCCTGGCGACAAGTGTACGCCAGAGTTTTTGCTCGATGCCCTGCGAGGAGACGTTTTGCCTGATTAGTCTTGGTTACAGGTGAACCGGTGTTGCCCGCTGTCACGACTCGTTTAGCTTTTGTACTTTTTTTGATGCTCTACAAAAACACGATGACACGTAGATGATAGCTGACAATTATTTTTTAAAAGAAATAATACAATAGACAAAAACTGATTTTGTAGTTGCACTGTATCGTTATAATCTGTCAATTATTTAAAACAACGATGATAAATTTCTTACGAAGAAAATCAAGACACTGTGACTAGAAAAGATCAGTTTACACTGTGTAAAGGATGATGGCACTGTTATAATACTTTTCGACGAATAATATTTTTCGCCGGATGGAACTTGTGTCGTAAAATGAAACTATTATGATATGATATCATACCTAATATTTTTATATTTAACTTTGCACTTTTTTTTCTTTAGCTCAAGCTCCCAACCGTATGGGTGTGGAACAATTCAGTACATTACAATATTACGCCGCGCTATGATGCGCGCGCGCACAACTACGCAATAAATATTTCCGTATGAACTCGCCTCTCTATACATGCACGATATGTAACGCAGTCGCATTACGTCGTAAACAACAGCATTTTCCTACACCACTATAACATTAACGTGACATTTTGTGAACTCGAATCGCACTAGCTATGGAAATCCAACCGGAAACTTTTTCGAGAAGCACAATATTTTATTTTGTATAACATTTAACTGGTCATTGTTATAAACAATTTTGAGAAATTACGCAATTTATATCGATTTTAAACGAAGCTAAATATTACATCTAGCCATGCAGGGCAAGATTGAGAAAAGAAGATCATGTATTGGAGGAACTTACGGCTCAGTGAATGACTTAGTCTCAGAATCCGATCATCGTTTAGTACTGCAGCCTCAAAGGTGAAGACAACCATGATGATCGCCAAGTTTCAAACATGGGGCACAATAAAATGAAGATGTCGATTTTATAGTCAGGCACTACTACGCCGAAGTTTTTATTGTAGATACTCATCAAATAAACGTAACGGATCGAGTCGCCGTTAGGCCTCTTGACTACTATTGCCAGCTTCATCGATCTCAGGGCTTGCGGGTTCCGGATCCGTGAATCTTATAAATGTGATAGAATATGTAGAGTTACATAGTAACTAATAATTACTTTTATCGTGTCATGTACCATTTATATTATGTTCTTTATTCTTATAAATATTAAACCTTCTAAATGGAGGATACTTTCATGACTAGTGTGAAAATATTATTGTTTTTGCTCGAATAAAGATGCTAATGGGACATTAAATTAATGTTTGAAAGTTTTTATAGTATCGTCTAAAGTCAATGAAAGGTGTCGTCGTGTTTTGGCTCTTAAGATTCCGCTATAACCCTTCCATACCTTCTAAAGCAAAATGGATTACCCCAAGAAATATATGAAGAATCATATCACCTATACATCATTCATTCATCAAGTAATAGCTTTTTTTGTTTTTAAACATTCTGATAGAATAACACATAGCAATTAAGTTATGCATTATTAATTTTTTTTTTGAAAAACGTCATTTTATGTTATTGCCTAGATGGTTATCTAAGGTATGAAACCGTTTGGACATGAATTGCTTTTTATAAACTGTGCATTTTGTATTTTTAAATTTTGTAAGTACCATCACGAAAAAAAAAGACAAATCTCCCAGAGTTTCATGTCATTTCCTTTCAGAGAAGGGCGCGTTGGGAACTGACGGTAATTAAACGATTGACGATTAAAAGTGATTGTGCATATTACACTTAATAAAAAAATTTAATTTTCAGTTTGAATTGTTAAGACTACTAACCAAAAAAAAAATAGTACTACTAATTTGTATAGTGAAAATTATTACGAATCGTGCATTCGTATATTGTGTATATTAATATCAGAAGGGTATATATGTGACTTTTGTGAAATGCTATTTTTTTAAATATATACATTTGTAAGTTCTCGGTTTTAATAAGAGAACTTCATGGTTGGATATTTGAAACGTTCTATTCAGTGAAAGGACACTTTGTATCATTAGATACGGGCACAGGTGCAAGTGGCGACCGATAGTTGAGTCACGAGTCTCGTCAATTTCGAAAATTAGGATTCCGTGACTGTATTACTTTGAAATTAAACCATTAAGTTTTAATGATACACATTTATGCGTTAAGCCGATAAAATTGCAAACACCGGAAATTATAGGTAACTGTTTATATTAGTGAGTGTTTCCTTCACTTTGGAAAAACTTTGTATCTAGTTTACTCGTAAAGGACGTTGAGTATTTTGTATTGTAAGATTTGGCATAGTCATCAGAGAAATAATTTTATATAAATGTAGGTTAACGAATAAATGAAGTGAAATTCAACATTGCTGATATAGTTGCGATCGACCTTGCAATTTGAAATAAAAAAAAGTAATTAATGAAACTTTATTTATTACCTTGATACTTAAGCTGACGATATGAAGGGCTATGAGGAGAACGAGAGCTGGACCTGATCTTGAACCATCGGAAAAGCTTGTGATGAGCTATCATACTATTTTGCTGGAGAGCCGCGATAGTGTTTCGAATGAAGTTTCCGCGATTCCTTCAAACGTTGATGACGACCACTTGTAAGGTTTTACTTAGTATAAATCAACCTAGATGCAGCAGAGTATCTTTTACTAGTATTGCTAAAGATAAAGTCTTTTTTATAAGGATAGAACAAATTTATCAAACGATTTTCTTCCAAAAAAAAAATCAGTCAAATTTGGATCAGTCCTTTAGGAACATCATTCCCTATCCCAGATTCATAGATAGACGAACACTTGGTGCATTCGTTTTAAGCAGTTGTCTATTCGGACTGTGTTTAATAATGGTTAAATGAACAATCACGTTAAAACACTGCTGTTTTTATATGAACGGAACACTGAGAGGGGGGGGACCCGGCTCCGCTTTGCCGCTGTCATTTATTACTTTTTACGTCGCACTGTTCGAATTTCGTGTGCTCTTTGAACTGGTTTAATCGTGGCGCGGTAAAAAATCAGATATAGCTTCGCCGGCTTCGGATCGCGTGCGCCGACCAACAGCTCTATTTAATTTTATTGCCGCACTCTCGTGCTTTACAGCGCATCGTTTTGAAGTTTTATCAGAGAAAATGATTCGTTACGAGGAAAGTCTGTGTCCGTTTGAAATTGGAACACGACGAAATTTCTTCATTTGACGACTGTCTTTTTTTTTTTAAACTATGATCGTCGTGATAAAATAGCTTACACTCTTTCGCGAAGTTAGTAAAGACTATTTTGTGTAACGTTTAATTAGAAGCAACCATTTATCTTAGTTGCATATTATATTTCTGTAGTTTAGTTACCACCTTCAATGTCAGTCTACCGTTATTTCAGCGTTGCTGTTCCGGCAGTCTCATACATGTAAGAACCAGAATATTCTGGGGAACACGATTCACTATTTACGGCCTCATTGTCACTTACTATCAAGTAAATAGAACACGCTTCTCCCTCCACGGTGGTATTGTCACTTAGTATCATATCAAATTGATGACAAGTGTTAGTCCATTGTTGATGCCACATTAAAAATACAATTTTTAATCGTTACTATAAAATACAATTTAATGTTTTCGACCTTTTAAACGCACCACAACAATATAATAGAAAATTTAAGTACGGAATAACTAAAAATTTAAACTATTTTGAAAATTGTTTTCGCGTACTTGTTTGCTACAAGACAATATTCTCGTCATTCTAAGCGAAGATGTTGGGTTGTCTGTTTTCCGGTACGATCAAAGAAGTTTTGTATGATCAAATAGTTATGATTTTTTGTCGATTTGTAATTAAGATATACATATTCGAAGAATTTAAATTTGAATGTTCTGTATAATATCACGAATTGTTAATTTTTTTTTTTTGTTTTATTTAAAATTTTTAATAATTACCGAGATATTTATTCTTACGATGAACGTAATGAGTACACGGACTTCCTTATTCAGCACTCCGACGCGACAGTAACGTTTAAAATTGTTATTTGAGTTGATTAAAAATAGGCTCTGTGCCGTTTACGTAAATACGAATTTAGCTCGGTGGCATTTTCGTTGATGGCTTTAACGCATGGCCTACCACAGCTGGTGAAGGTGTCCTAAGGTTATGAAAAACGAAAAGCGAAAGTAAAAACCCGTACGGGCTCTAGTGACTGGCGGAACCGAACTCGATCAAACTGATCGAAGGTCTCAAAGAATCCAAAAATGGATGGCAAACGCGGCCCCGTAAATATTACGCTTTGTGGGGCGTAGTTGCGTCATTCCAGCACACTACGGGCCTCAAGGCTCCATAACAAAATAATTATAAATTATTTAATTCATGATCCAATTAATTTAAAGTGGAGCATTTTGTTTTCTCGATCGGTTTCATAAATTCTTGTCGAGCTACTTGCGAGTCGCGTTTCGATTGGACCTAATTGCACTTGTGTTTAATGCGCAAATGTATCGCTGTTTTATGCCACATTTGCTCAAGACATCAACAGTATAATTAATTGTTATGTTTGATTTCGGGATTATTGATGCTCAATTTTTAAATTTGGAATGTATTTATTGACAGAAAACGACAAAAATACCAAAGAGGATACAGTTATACTCACAATTTTGGTGTGACATACGTGGTTGAAATTTTTTTTTAATAACATCTATATTGTGTTCTGGTCAACATCTTACTTGTCTTGTCACGCTGTGTTATAACTAATTATGTTATATAACTTTCAATGTGATAGGCTGTGAATCAATTATCTAGACGCAAATGTATTAATTGAAAAGTTATTTCTTAATTAATCCTGTTTAATTACAAAATATTTCTGTTCTAAATACTTGCGTCATGATTTCTATAAATACAACTTCCTTATTTATTTTTTTGATCTTGTTGAAGTTTTTTTTTTGTCACCGAGTTCAGACAGAAGGACAAGGTCGGAATTAAGGGCATCATGTCCCAGTAGGTTTCGTTAAAAATAATTATATTTTACACATTTGGTAATCCTTTAATGTCATTGATTAATATAAAATAACTAATTTATTAGTCTTGCACATTTTTTGTGTTTAAAAAAAAAAGATTAACTAAATTAAATTACATAGTATGAATGAATTTGTGAAGATAGGTATCGAATTTAGCTTTGTATGGACGATAATTTTATTAGAAGACATTTATTAAAGAATAACATCATGTAATCAGTTGGTATTAAGAATTTCGGGATGGTAGGGCTATTTTTGAACATACTTGGCTAGCTAACATCCTCAATCTACTATCATAACAGCGTCGCTAAATTTCGTCAGTCATACATTTGAGAGCCAGTGAATTCTAGAGCTCACAGATCACCCGATTCGTGAGCCAGTTCAGATGAAGCTGTAATAGTCGTCGAAAAGACTAACAGCGCAAACTTCTCCGAACCCAGCGGCGGCGGCAGTGAATTTTAGGCAATCGCGCTTCACCATCTACGGTCTGTCGTCACTTAACTTCGTTAAGAATGTCTGTTTATTATTCCTCGGTAGGTAATGACTTTTTCGTATGCTGACAGTATACGGTACCACTTACAATAACTAAATGAAGTCGTGATTTGTCGTAATTGGAATATGTCGGACTACTTATTAAATTACCCTTAAACCGATAGTGTTTTCGTCTCTTATTAATGTCGGTACGTGTTGTTACGAGGAAACTGTCGCATGCTACCGCGGACCGATAGAAAGTATTTAAAAGGTGCAATTTCACGGCGAGGTGGGTGCATGCCCAATTCTATTGTGGCAAGGTAATGGTTGGCAATTACGCGTACACATGTGTGCGCGAGTGGAGTTGGGCGATCACTCTTTCGACAATGACAGCTTCTTTACACGCCGTTCTTTGTCAACGATAGCGCTGTTTCGCATTGTCTTAACCCCGTCGGCATGTTTTATAGCCGTTACTGAATTTATGGTCCGTTAGGTACGTTAAAGCGTTTTAATAATATGTATAAGTCTCAAATAAATTCGTTTAATGCATGGTTGAAGATGTCCATTGTAATACTGTTATTTTCAAAATTAAAAGTAAACTAACTAAGAAATCTAATTTATACTAAGAAATTCTATGACAACGATTTATACCTTTTTTGAAATTTTAAATATGTTTTGTATCTTCATCCGTTGTAAATTTCCGTAGAATGACTGGACCGACACAAGACTGAATATATTTCTTGAAAATTTTAAAATTATCACCTACTTTCTGTTTTATTTTTTTGTGATTACATTTTCTTGTATATGTCATCTTGATGTCGAGCGGTCGGCACAGCCTATAAACTCCAGCAAAATGTATGGTATCACTTTAATATTCACGAACCTGAAGAAACCTACGAAGCAGTTTTTCATGTTACTAACTTAATACGATAATGTTTTAATGTATCTTTGTGATTTTTGTTATGTTTTGATAAATGATCTATCTAAAGAAATGTTGCGGCCTCGACTTTGTAATAAATTCATGCACAAAGTCCTCCATCTCGTCCTTAACACACTCGTAATGTCCCACATAGGCGCGGTCATTTACCTAGCCCAGGTCACAGCGAGGCCCGCGACGCGTCTGATCAGAATGCCTAAGCGATCATTTGCTTGCGTTGCACAAAAATACATGTTCTCAGGTCACTGAACTTATTCATGCGCACGCTTAGATGGAACTGTTTTATTTTTTCAAATTTCGAATTTTTTATGTTTTTCTTCGTTCGAGAATTTTCGGCCAGTTTAAAAAAAATAGCTATATATGTTAAAAATGAGAAATTTATACATGAGAAATAGAGTTAGTCCATTAAATAAAATGCTTAATGTAGTCAGTTGAGTGTTATATATACTGTTTCTCATAAATTTGTTTTAGATCTACATAAAATTTACGTCAATTTTCTTTATTTCATACTGTCTATTCTTAAATGTAAACTGTTGAATATACGATCTTTACAAGTTTTAATATTCATATGAATCAATACAAGTACGTTTGTTACGAAATGTTCCAACGGTTCAATTGTTTATCTCCTCTTATAATTACCGAAACCGGTGCTAAAACAAATTGACGTATTTATATAAATATAAAATTAAAAGTCCTAATTGATAAATGTAAAACCTAAATCGTTGGTCCTTGTCGCATGAAATTGGTGTGTTTGCTGTGATGTGTAAATATCCACTGAGAACGGTTTTTTGATTTCACATCTTTAGGGAATATAAAGGTTGTTCAAATTTCAATTAAACATTATTCACATAGTTGACGGTTTTGAAAATTAATACAAAAAATAAAGTGGAATAATCTTAATTTTAACCAAGTTAGGCCCAAAGAAGCGGGCTATTAACGGCTAGTGTTTTATTAAATTATTTGATAAACGCGTATGATCAACGATATCTTGCGAAATCAACACATCCGTTAATGCACATATCCACGTGAATTAAAGGGTTGCGATTCACGTCCGTTCGGTATATGGTAAATGGGATAGCCGGCGCCTCATTTGCCGGCCCAACTTTCAGCTTTACCGACGTCGAGTGTGCGACTTCAGTTGCGTAGTGTACGACTCAAGCCAGCATTTTCGTAGTCATTAATGCGAGCAGCGAAACTGGACCGGCGGGGTTATTACGTATCGAGCTAACGACTATCGGTAGAGATCGCTCAGTGATCGCAACTAAGCCATATCATGTTCTCATCAGTAATGGGCTATTCGGCCTCAATTTCATGTGATGTTAAGTGATAACGACGTCGTAGATGGTGAAATGCGTGCCCAGAATAGTACTTTTTTCTCTCTCAAATGTTGCTGTAAAAAGTACATTTTAAATAGGGAAGATAGCATTTGCTTTTTCCTAGTGAATGATCACCGTCACCGACGGACAGTCTATACGCTCTAAAAGACATAGCTTCAATGCCGCCTTTAGATAAAAAAGTATTCCTTTCATTGAAGGTCCCCAAGTAGCCATCGGTCCAGAAATACTTCTGACTACAAATGCTTTCGCTAAATAGTTGCGCTTAAAACGTCACCATGGAAGATTACCAATTATTTAGGTAGTGCGGAAACAATTTATCGGCCTGTCGTGTGTTACGGTGAATGAAAACGTTCTTGATAAGTCTCAGCGGTAAACGGAAAATAAAAACATATGACCATTAAACTATCACATGGATATTATACTTATAGATTATTTCCTTTAAATTTTTAATACTTATTTTCATATATTTTCATATTCATCTTTGTTTAAACCTAGAGCAGAGAATGTCATTCGACATTATGACTGTCTTGTGTACATAATATTGTGAATTGACGCTTTTAAATAAATAAACAAATAAATAAACATTACTCTGTTTATTTAAAATCGTGATGAAATTTCGCCGTCGCAAGTCGCCCGCGGTGTACATAATAACACCGCTGGTCGGATTGACAGTTCGCTTATTTATGAGCCGGGCGGCGAGCGACAATGCTTCTAATTGACGTTTAATCGCGATCGGCCGGGCCGCTAACGAAGCCACCGGCGGCTTCGGGTTTCGGTCGCTCAGGGCTTCGGCCGCTCCGCTTTAACCAGCCATTGTCTTTAACAACAATGTTTATCGCATATATTTTGGGCGGGGGTATAATGCTAAAATATTAACATACAAGTTTCAATAACGTATACTGTTCAAATATCTGTGCAAGAATAAGGTATTGCCGATAGCCGAATGGTTTAATAATACGACAAGCTAATCTAAATGAGTGTGTACACACAAATAGGTTCTTTAAGTTTCCGTTTTTTAATTGTCGTGAACATCTTTTAACAGGCTTAAAGCTTTGTTAAAAAGGCTCATGACTATGTCAATTATTTTATTAACATACTAGAAAAATTATTATATTTGTTAAAAATAATTATATCAAATTATATTATATTAAATTATTACAATTTAATGACGTCATAGCATACAAATTTTGTACACTGTGACTTTTTAAACCTCGTCATTGACTATATTTTAATAAATAATTTATGGGACTTTAAACAGCAAAGGAAGAAAATATATTGAAGCACGTAAATTTGTTTTTTTTTTAGTATAAGACAGGTTTCTATCGTGCTGAAAAATAAATGTTTTATACAATAATACATTGATAAACATGACCTATAGTTGTAGTTGAAAATCGTTTATCTCGAAAATATCGAATCGTTTCAAGCATTAAAAATATTCGAAGAGATCCAGCGTTAGAATTCTAGATGTCTCCATACCTTTATCGGTTCACGTTTGCACCGCGCGCCGGTGTCCGCGCCTCCCCATTATTAATGACACATCGCGCAGCTTACGAGTAATTTCCCAAACGGAAATAATCGAAAGCCGGACGCATAAAACACTGGTTTACTGCGCCTTTGACGATGGGACGCCCTGAAATGTTGCTTTCCTCTAATCGCATACGCACGGCGCTCGCGCCGCCGCCGGTAACGACGTATCGCTTAATAACCGTTTAAAAAGTAATACTACACAAGAGCTCAGTCATAATTAGACCAATCGAAAATATTTCAACTAAGGCCATTCGTGTTAAAGTTCTTTTTGTCTTTGTCTACACTTAAAACAAATAGTACAGTTCTGTACTACTATATATTAATTTTTAACTTCACAAAGCGTTAGTTAGTACACTCGTTCGAATAAGTAAATTTTGATTTTGAAACGATCCTAAATTTCTTAGCATCAAAGTAATAATTAAAATATGGATAAAATAAATAGACATCGGTACTAGAAAGTCTGCCGGGTCCAACTAGTCTAAAACTAGCCGTATATAGACAATACCAAAATTTTCACATTCCTTAACAAGTTTTTAAATTATCACAAGCTTGATTTTTTTTTTTCAACTATTTAAGATATAAATAAGAAAATACATACATTTTCTTAACCCCACTCAATACGCACATTTTGAATCATCGAATGAAAATGGAAATGCGGTAATGAAAGGGTTAAATATAGATACAAGGTCGTAACAGTGTTTACTGGTATGAAATATTTTGTTACTAAATGCCCAAGTGTTAGGTAATGCCCGAAATTGCGATTTAAACCGTTCGACTGATTGAGATGTGCACAGATTAGATAAAAAATAAATGTTTGAACTCGCTGTGATCACAGTATAACCGTATTACTTATCGTGGCGTTTTGTATTTAATCTTTTAATAATTAAATTACGATCAGCTGTTGTTCAAACTCTTAATAGATGTAATCACAATTCTAATTGGCTATGTCTTTAATTTGTTTTATACGTTTCTATTCAAGAAGCGAAACACAATGTACCACTTATTAGGATTTTTACGCTACGACAGATTGCACTCCATTACTTGTATAATATAATAAAATAATGTATAATGTAATAAAAATCTATGTAATATTACATACTAGAAATTTAAAATTTAAATTTCTGTCGATCATTTAATTTAAAATATACATTAATATCTAGAAATAGTAATCGAGTCATTTACCATGACTTAGTTTCATAACATATAAATTTATTTTTTTTAAATTTTACTAAACGCTGGTTAGGTAATGTTTGGTTAATTAATATTTTTGTTGATGCGATAATTATTTGATTTCGTGTTCAACATCGCGAGATTGGACATACGTCGCGTAACTAGCATCATGCGTCTTGAATCGATCAAATAGCGAGGAATGTGCGGACAGTAAGTAACAAAAGAATTCCCATGCGCGGTATGAGGTGAAACCGTCCAATTCCACCGGTCGCGGCATCTCGCGCGCTCTGTTTACAAAACAGCTCGCAAACGCCTCTCTTTGTGTGACCTTAGCGGGAATCGTGGCTCGGGTTGCCGCCATTATGCGCCCCGCCATAATGGACAACTTTATTTGTTTCGGCTTCATTCCATCATGGACACAATGTTTGCAAACAAAACTTCGGAGCACCGAGCATTCCTTTAAACGGTTACTAAGATTTATGACATTTCATTGCACATTTAATATTTGTCAGATGATTAAGAAGGTAGGATGTCACACGATAATTAATATTGTTGTTATAAAACCTATTTAATGCATAATACAGAATGTAAAATACTTATTATAATTTGTTAATATAACTAAAAGTTTACTAGTGTCTGTAATTATATTTATTATACAGCTATTTAAATTCGACGATAAATCGAGAGATAAAATCCTTAGACATACGAGAAGTCACGGGACCTCACATTAGCGGTATGAACTAGACGTAACCAGTAAAAAGTTCTACATTGGAAACAACGATATTGTGCATTATTTATAATTTAAAGATAAACCTACATCTTTCTTTAAACTTAATGGGTCGAAATTTTATTAATATATTTAATAATATTATGTTATTTATTCCATATATAT
>DWQX01004602.1:0-14637 GCA_018245475.1 Pharmacophagus antenor
TCCTTTTTTTCCAAATCAAGCTTCTTTTGTCAAATGAAAAACTGGATGAAGACTGCAAATTAGATGAAGTTGATGGGTGAGAGGGTTCTTGATCTTCTGCTTCTACAAGAGGAGGATCAATGTCAGCAGTTTCATCCACATCATCCCCATCATCATCATCATCGTCGTTCTCCTCCTGCAACACTCTTATAACTTCAACAGAATCGCGGTTTTCATCATCGGAATCTTGGTCATCGAGGTCATCTGAGAGCCAACCGCCTTGTAACTTACTAAGATAATCTTCAATATCTCTTTCATTCAAGTTTCCCTAAAAAACAACATAAAATAAACATTTACAAAAAAATGTTTGCCATACATTACAAGTGAAATTACTGCATAGAGATGTAAATTTCCATCACATAGTTTTGAGAAATTTATTCACAGTGTTTAGATATAAATTGTACATAAAACAACAAAAACATGAAAACAAACCTTATTTCTACTCATTTTCACTTTTACTGTATTTTAAATATCCGTTTATTTCCATAAAACCAACTAAAATCTCGCTCCTTTTTTCCTGTCACAACAAACAGCGGAATGACAAGTTCTAGGCCCGGTAATTGACAGTGATGTTTGCTATTTTTTGACAACTGCGTTTTGTTGTACGCAATAGTCGCTTAAAATGTTTCCAGCAACAACTAATTTACAGTACAAGGGTTTTGAGTACCTTTTTTTGTTGACTAAATATTATGATTGAAATTTCCCTCACCATGCAAAGAAGGGTTAATACAAATTATTACAAGAGGTAAGTTAACCAAAGCTTATTTACTGACGTTATAATTATTTTCTTAATGACGTCGATTCGACGAACGAATTGACGATTTTACCTCATGTTAAGTGTAAGACTGTAGATGATGAAGCATGTTCGCCCATAATACATTTCGCTCTCACATGCATTACTGCCGGAACTGAAAATCTTGACCTCTTTTATTTAATTGTAAAAACTAGTGCCTAGCCACAGTTTAAACTCATGGTGTTTGGCAATAATATCTATGATGGTGAAACAATCTATAATCGAAAAAACATACTCACTCTTTTTTAGAGATTCGCGTCGTTTTCGGACGGGAACACAGTGTAGCATTGTAAACCATTTGTTTGCTGTTCGTGTTAGGAGTCCAATTTATTATTGTATTTTTCGATTTCTATTTATATTATTTAGATATTTGAAATAAAAGAGATTGCCTTGCTTAGAAGTGATTGAGTCCTCGATCTTCAGTACACTGCTATTTTATGTAGCATTTGCGCTACCGATTAATTTAGTAATATCTTGTTTTTATTTCAGTTTTCTTTGAACCAACCGACAGAAGAAAAGCGGCGAAAGTTCTAAGTTCCAAAAAATATAAAATTACTTATTCTTCACCAAATTTATCTGAATTAAGATCTATGGCTAATTTTCTCGAACCTAACACTTATATAGAAGAAAAATCGGATATTGAGGAAATAATTAACTTATCCAAAATTGTAATACAAGTCATCGAAATACTTATTGTAACTTTAGGCAACAAAGGGGTTATTACTATTTCTTGTACTGGTGATATTGGTAATAAAAATGCATTAAATGTTCATTACTACGCGGCAGAAAAGCTGAATAGAATCGAAAATGTATCCGGAGCGGGTGATTGTTTTTCTAGTGGTTATATCCACGGCATAATATCGGGCTATGAAGAACCATTTTGTGTATCCTTAGGATTTGAAGCAGCAAAGTCAGCTATTAGTTGTAAAACTACTGTGCCAATTAATCTTCAAACAATTAACGCTAAATTATCAGCTAGTGAATACAAGGAAATCTAAAATTAATTAAAAAACAATTCATATTTAAATAGTAGTCAATTTGAATCCGCCATGGATAACCAGCAATAATCATTGAAATAGGTATAAACCTCATATTCTATTTATTAATATAATAATTAAAATTAGTACCCTCTCAAGTGTTTATTTATATATTATTATACTAATGTCTATTTATGTTTCTTAAAATCATAATCAATAAATATTTTTTATAATTTAAATTGTTCTTTACATTAACTAATAAGTGCATTATATGCAAATAAATATTGTTTTTATAGCTGCACAAATTTTTTATTTATATAGTAAATAATACCATTAAAAGAATAATAAAATATGTTTATTTGTTAAAATAAAATAAATACATTTACTATAAAAAATATTATATGTCAATAAACAGTAAACATAAATAATGTTGAAGAAAGATCACTTGACAGATGAGTCATTTAAATGTAATGATGATGGAGATGCTTTTTGACTTAATCTAGAGGAAAAAAGTTATTTTTTTAAACTAATGATTAGGTAACCAAACTTCTCTTAAAAAGAGAACTGTTTTAAAATTCCAATTATTAATTATTTTCTATTAAGTTCCTAAAGTTATTTAATAACTTTATGGAAAACTTCAAAACCATTGGAAAGTTATTATAGATCAACATTTCTTTATTATCTTAAGATATTCTGAAAAATTTTAATGATTTAATACTAGCCTTGGCTTATAGCTATTTAATATATTAGGTCATATTGAATAAGTAATGAAAAAATTGCTATATAGTTGTCTCCTGAAGTCTTGTCCCTTTTTTTAGTTTTTCTCACTTTGTATAAAAATTCTTGGACGGATTAACTTTTGCATATCACATGACATATTTATAGCATTTATTTTAAAACTTTACTGACTGGTAGCAATTCGAGAATCTACGCCCTTGTGACACCGGCCACTTAGATGCAGATCGTCTGAAACACTGGCTTGGTTTGGGCTTAAAATATTTAATAAAATGTCTTATTTTAATGATATTAGAGCTAAACAATATTTATTTAATCTATTACAACCGTATGCAATTTAGTATATACATAAAGTATACCATAACCCATATAACAATATTTTTTATATTTCTATATAAAAATTGTTTAATATTTTTTTTAAATTATGATACCGCTCGAAATAGTCGCCTTTGTGTAGTGGAATGTTGCGGTATTTACAAGCAAAACCTGTTCTGCTTAGTTTGTTTTTACTACTTGTCAATCTAACCTAACCAAATCTAACAGAATATTCATAAGATGAATACCAGACAGCCAGTCGGTAAAGTGTTAACTGCATGATTGCATAAAATAAAGCAAAATCTCTTGCTGCAAAAACAAGATAGAAAAATATTTTTCATTAAATGTCAGTATGTCCAGAGAACCCTATTTTTCTTTCATGCATAGTATGAGATGATGGTTCTCTGCTCTGCATCTCATGAAGCCTTTTGTATTTTTGAACACGAGCTTCAATTAGAAATAGTATACCAGCCGGAAATAAAAAGATTACACCAATCACACCTAGAGCAAATGCCCATCCAAGGTCATTGTGCTCCCAATTTGGCATCCAATCACGACCATCTCCTCTAGCTCCAAAAGTGATTACTGATATCATTCCTACAAAACCTGTAACAAATATTTACAAAATAAATGAAAATCATGAAGTATTTTCACACATCTCAAAATTAGGTAATATTTATAATTAAATGTTTACTTTAAAAAAAACAGTCTTGTAAAGGCAATAAATTGTATTTGTTCTTTGTAATGTATATTGTTTTGTAGCTTTGAACTCTGAACAATATTTTACTTTTAGCAACTTCGAATTTGAAGAATATGATAGAAATATAAAATGTCTATTGCAAATTTTTAATTCTGCATAGAGCCATTCATCATTTTAATGAAGTTTTAGTGGAAAAACTTACTTATCTGTTTTCAAAAACATCATCTATACTATATAAAAAAAAGAGTACATAAATATTTACCTCCAAATATTAGGACTGTACCTAGAGTAACTAAAAGTGTGACATAGGTGTCATCATCCTTATCTTTCTTAATGTAAAGCCAGATCATAAACAAAGCAACTAAAACACAACATGTTGCAACAGTGAAGAAAAACTGTGTTGCTATAAAGAATCCAGGTAAAAGAATGTTATGAATTATGTAATATTCTTCTTCAAATATCCACCAGCAGCCCTTAAATATTGTGTCATACCAGTGATGTACTTCTTCAAAACCATTAAAGCAAACTTCCCATAAACCTGAAAAAATTATATTATTAAGCAAGTTTACAATTGATGCGGAATAACATGTCTAAGAATATTCGTATATTCAGCGCCGAATACTAATTTATGTTCAGAGCATCTAGCAGAACAATCTTAAACATAAGGTACATATAACAATAAAATTTTAATTATTTTGACTAATTTTTATCTATTTTAAGGAAACAAAGTTTTGATAAACTTTAGAGAATTGTAATGAGTTCTATAATACTTTTAAATGTAGGATTTTCTATTGTTTTTATTACTTACCAATCTTCAAAAATTTTGGATTTTTAAGCTTTCCGTCGGTTACTAACCAAAATGGACTAACAAATGCTATTATTATAAATAAAAAGGAAACACCGTAAAAACCCAACGCAAACAACCCTGTTTTAGATTTAGATGAACCCATTTTTGTTGTTTATTAAAGTAAATTGTCTATATTGTATATAAAAAATAATACGCCCATAACTCTCCCAACAGATACCAAAGAGAAAATAAACACAGTTTTATGTCATATTCTATGCTCATATTTATGCTATAAAATGTGTACATTTTATAATTCCACATCTCGCACTTACACGGTTTAACACACTTAAAATTACAGTTTCTAAATTAGAATTTACAAATACCATTTTTAATTATAAAATATTTATCACATATATTTTTTGCATTAATGTACTTATAATGAAACCTTTAACTGTCCCTTATACCTATCAAAATTTCGATTAAAAATACTACATTATTTCATAATTTTTTAGTAAAGGGAAAATTATAAACGGTACATAAAATTGACAATGTGGCGAAGATATGAATTGATGAAAATATAATAATACTAACGTAGCAAACAGTTTAGTACAAAAATGACAAAAAAACTTGTACACAACATATAACTTTATTAATCACTTTACATTATCAAGTGTACGTTAAAAATAATACGTATTTTATACCACATTTAATCGATATATAATAACATATGTACAAAAAATTCGCCTACAGGTTATGAAAGATTAACATTTCTTTACAGTTTTATAAAGCTACTTTAAAATATTTTTATACGATTTTATTGACTTGCCTTATAGCTATTGTAATATAATAAAAAACATTAATAAGATGTATTAAAAATATGGTTATGTAAATTCCAGTCCTCAACTTTACCATAAAAACGTCATATTATATTAAAGTCACATTATAAGATAGAGTAATTTATTTTAAAAAAAATTGATTACACGGGGTAATTGTGCATGTTTAAAAAATTGCGATTAAGAACATATTGAAAGAGTGCCAATCATTCAGGTGGCAAGGTATTTGTATTGTAAATTGCGATGGTTAATAGCGTCTGGAATTAATCAGAACACTTTCTTGGTATACTCCCCGTGATAAATTTTAATAAATAAATATAAACATATAATATTTAATTTTATGAAAATATATGTAAAAATTTCATAAAAATATTGATGTATCGGTATGATTTCAAACGAAGCTTTTTCGAAAGGGGTATAAAATTACGTAAATGTTTGTCATACAGAAAATTAAATATTGCTGAAAAATATCGGTGTATCGAGATAATATTATTTATATTATTATTAACATCGGACGCATAAATACGTAACGGGCATTTAATCTTTCGCTGCCGATATCCCGTGCATAAGAACAAATCGATTTGCTTCATCTTTCTTAATGCGAACAGCAAAGGATTTGAATAGTCTGCCGGCCTTGGTGTTTCCGTTCAGATTTAACGAGACATTTTTCCAGAGAAAAGTGAAGAGCCTTCTTCAAGACAAGTGTGATTTACTAGCACAGATCACATTTCCACTTATCATCAGGTGCGATTGTGGTTAGGTACTAGTTTATACAATGTGAAAAAAATCGATATTTTTTGACATAACTATTTGACAGTTTAGTTGATATAAAATTATTATGAGAAGATGTTTTTAAGACATTTTTATATTCTGGATCGCGTTGGAGGAAGTGTAAGGAACTTGCGATATAACACAACCAGTTCGGAAAATAATGTGTATTATTTATGTCAATATCTCCAAATAAATGAGAGTCAAGCTAAGTATTTGCAAATAAAACATCCTGTTTTAAATAAAATTACTGAAGAAAAAATTAAGAATTCAATAGAAACTCTAAATGAACTTGGATTTCCTAATAACGTTCTGATTTCAAAGCCGGCACTTTACGGTATAGTCCCAGTTACACTGAAATATCGATATAAAGTTTTGACAGAATGTGGACTGCAAACTGTGACACCTGCAAATTTATTAATATACATAAATTTAATGAAACGAAAAACTATAGGACAATTAAAAAGTGAGGGCTACATTGACAATAATGTAAATATTGAAAATAGACTAGCAAGTTTCATGACTCAGTGGCCAACATCTCTAACAACTTTGATATATGGTGATACAGATACTATTTCTTTGTATTCACTTAGATTAAAAATTATACAAAGGTACCTGGAATTAGTATTAGACATAACTAGTGATGAGTTTTATAGAGGCCTTCACACATATCCCAATATCAAACATCGCCCACTGGAAATAATTAATGAAGTGTTGAAAATATTACAAACACAAATAATGATGCCTAGTTGTAAAATAAAGGCAAATTTGTTTTTAATTCATGCCGATCCTGACAATTTAAAAAAAATTATTTACTATTTTGGAAGTATTGGTGGTATTGACATCAAAGAAGTTATTAGACTCCGTCCAAAAATAGCAATGACAAATTATTCAACCATGTTAGAAATAAGAAAAGTGTTACAAGAATTTAATATAAGTAATGAGGCACAGATAAGGTGTTTTGAAATTTACACACTTAGTCCAGTAACTATTAGAGAAAGATTAGAAAAAGTTAAACATGTACCAGAATTTCTGACATATCTTAACCATCCTCGTTTCCTTAAAATGATATATTATAATAAAACTGCCACAAAACGGCTTATGAAGTTATATAGTTTCAACAAAAAATGTGTGAGTCTTAATGTTCTTTCAGGCAGTGCATCACATTATGAAGCTTATGAAAAGGCACCTGGAGATCGGTTAGGAAAAGGAAAAGACACTGTTTTTTGCATCTATCAAATCTTAGATAACACTTTTTCTTCTAGAGACATAAGAAATGCACTTAAAAGACATCCATTTTGGATCAATGTACCGTTGGTTCAAATAAAATTAGTTGCAGAACTATTATTAAAGCAGTTTTCACCACAAGATGTTTTTGACAATTGTTCAATTTTACTTTACCCCTTGAAAAAAATTAAGGATGTCTTGTATGTATTGAATTTAAAAAAAAATAACCAATTACCTCACCATATTAACTTGTTAAAACTTAGCAATTCACAAAAATTAAGTTTGATGTTGTATTTACTTGAAAAAACACATTACTTCAGTGGAAATGGTGTCTGGTCTGAAATAAAAAACAATAGCAATGATTCCAATGATAAAATTAAAAATGAAAGAGAATGAGATATTCTTCTTGGTAAGTAATGAGATTTAAAAAGTGATTTATACTTTAGTGATAAATAAATTATGTTTATATAATACATAATTTATTTGAACATACAACAGCTTAAATAATTTTTAAGAGTGTTTCTATACATATTAAATTAAAAGTCTTGACTGACTGTCCCTTATATTAATACAAAAAGCTTGATCTAGAAATATGAAATTTGGAAGATGTAGTCATTATTATGAGCGGTGTTCTATAAGTAGTGAGAATGATATATAGTTCTTGGTAAGAAAAAACATAAATACTGGAAGGCATAGCTCAGATCTGTATTACTAATAAAGCAAAAATTTTTCGATACTCTTTTGTTTTTTTTTTCTGAATGTAGTCATTTGTTTGTGTCGATTCGGAACGTATTCGTGAAAATGGAGAAAATTGAAGTTCGCTCAGTAATTAAATATCTGTGCATGAAAAATATATGCTGCAATTGCACGCCGATGTGCTGAGTTTAAGTAACGAAGATCTTCCATCAATGACGACCCACGCTCGGGACGCCTTACGACGGCATTAACATAACAAATGGTTAAAAAAGTTGAAAAAATTATTTTACCCGATCGTCGCGTTACTGTTTGTTTTATAGTTGATGGAGTAAAAACTTCGATAGGGAGTGTCTATAATATTATACACGACTATTTGGGCATGAAAAAAATGTTAGCGCACTGGGTGCCTAGAATGCTTACAGACGCGCAAAAACCAACTAAACAACGAATTTTACAAAGCAGTTTAAATTTGTTAAAACAAGATCCTGACCGCTTGTTGGCTCGATTCATAATTATGGATGAAACCTGGCTTTACCATTACGATCTTTAAATGAAACAACCGTCCATGACCTGAAGAGACCGTCATCTCCAACTCCTAAAAACTAAGCAATTCCTTCCGCCGGCAAAATATGGGCTTTCTTTTCTGGGATTGCGTTTTTTATCGGTTATGGACTAACACTTGACTTCGAGTTCACTTGAAGTTAAGTGACAACGATGCCGTGGTGAAGCGTGTTTGCTCAGAATACATCTGGTTCTCACATATATGACTGCCGGAATACAGGAACGCTAATATAGGGGCAGATTGACATTGATGGTAGTAGCTAGCCAAGCGAGTTTGAAAAACCTTACCACCATCCAGACTCCACCACTACTGTGGCTAGGGAATTGAAACCGTTACCTCCGCGTTACAAGGCAAGAGCCTAAATCACTGCACCACGGAGGCAGTCGATTCGATCATTACTACCAAGGGGTAGTAATGATCGAATATCTCAGTCATAAAGCCACTATTACGGGATCTCTATATGCAGAACAAATAAAAAAAATGCGTGATGAAATTTAAAAACTAGCAATAGTTGTTTTGTTTCATCAAGATAACGCCCCCGCGCACATGTCCAAAGTTGCAATAGCTGCCATTGAAGGTGCTGGCTTTGAATTGATGAAGCATCCACCTAATTCGCCGGATCTTGCTCCCAGTGGTTTTTATTTGTTTCCGCGGCTAAAATAGCACCTCAGAGGTCAGAAATTTGATGATTTTTAAGGTATCAGGACAAAGGCTTGCTCGAAAAGGAATTCTATGTTTAGAAAAATATATGACAAGTGTATACTCCTAAAAGGTAATTACGTTGAAAAATAAAATAGCATTTAATAAAAGATAAGTGCATTTTAGTTATTTTTTCTACTTATTGAACACCCCTCGTATAAGACATTTAACAGGTGGTAAAATACGATTTTTCCATCTAGTATAAAATAGACTTATCTTGACCAAGTTACATATCAAACATATATTTGCAATTTTAGAAGCTTTCATTATGTGCCAAAAAAAATGATGAAAGTCATATAATACATAATAATTTTAGTACAAGTACCAGTAAGTGACTAGTATCTTTTATTAATTTTAATTTTTTTTTTCAGCAAAATTTTAACACTTGATCTCAATTTTATCTGATGTCAATTGACAATTAGGCCGTGGATCGTAAACATCGTCCCCATTACTGCAGTACTAACAGTATATAATATTAATTTATGCTTGCTCCAAATACCTCTGACTTTAACATGTATGACTGCAGGAACAGCAATGGTGTTATGGCGGCAGATTGACATTGAGGGTGGTAGCAATGTAGGTGGGGTTTGAAAAAACGCTATCACTATCCAAACTTTATTACTTGTGTGGCCCTGGAATCGAATTACTGCGCCACAAAGGCAGTTTTTCATTCTACAAATAAACTCAGTAAAATGTAATACCAGTCAATAAAAATATAAAATATTGAATGCTTTAAAACTATATTACGGATCTCTTAAACTAAAAATAAGTTTATCGTTATTTCACAGTACTATCAGATACTATCAGATAAACTCCAGCAAGAAACTGTAACGGAATGTAAGTTAAATAAATTGTTCGTCATTTATAACCCTATTTGATAGTTATTTGTGTTTTGAAAATTGTGTTATTGGGACTATCGTTGTATCAAGAAATAAGCACTTTTTTATATATAGAATACTGGCAGTTGCTGATGAGCTAATGCTCCTTCAGATACCCAACGAGCTGGTCTTTATTTAGTATAACAATAATCAAGCATGAAGGCAAGCATTCATTATGCATACATCAAATGTCTAAAAAAAAGGTTAAATGTGCATAATGGAAGCTTATAAAGCTACCAAATTATTTCAGTTAATTTATTAATTATTATTTGAGGTTCCGAAAATATCGCATATCAAAACTTAATTTATGGTTTCAGAATTTTGGTTTACGAATTCCAAATCTCTAAACATAATTGTCCAGTGTAAATGAATATTTCATGAGTTTTTGTACTATTATTTTTTATTTTAATTTTGTATTTTTATTTATTACAGTAATTTTGACTGGTGTTTCAAACATATAAATGGTTTAATATTCTGTGGTACTCTTTTGTACCTGTCAGATTTTAATTTTTAAGACTATAAAAGATCTGCCTAGAAGAAGGCAACACTCTCGTACTGTACTGAGACGAAAGATGGCGATTTTACTCCTTCGTTCTTTTGGACTTGCAGAAACAATAATATTAAAAAATGGGTCTAAGGTATGTTATTATTATTGAGAATATTGCCGACTACAAGGTCAAAGAATATATGTTTAATGTTTTTTTTTTAATAATAATTAACAATTATTCTTTCTACCATTTGTTATGCAATTTTGTATTAAATTACAATTTTATCAACCTCAGTTTTAAATTTTGGTTACATTTTTAATGTGATTAGCTTATTTATATATTTGACCTTGTCATTTAAAATTGGACCTTACGTCATTAAGTCGTAACAATACGTTTTTTTAAGGTTTCTGTAATATTAAATGTGCTATAGATATTAATTAGAATTTTTTAACTATTGATTTTTAGAAAATATTTTATACAATTGATCTTTTTTAAGTATTACTATTTTTTATTACACAAGAATTTTGAAACCGGAATAAATATTCGGAACAATATTCTTTACAATTTGTGTTACGATGATACTGCAAGTGTTTTAGTATTGCAGATTTTCGCGGCATCATCAGCTAACAACCTTCCAAACAAACAACATGTAAGGCATCTCAATGTTCATGAATATGTCAGTTATACACTACTCCGTGATCATGGTATTCCAGTACCAAAATTTAATGTTGCTAAAACCAAAGAAGAGGTAGTGAATTTTGCTAAGGAGCTTAATTCCAAAGATATTGTACTTAAAGCTCAGGTACGAAATGCTATAAAAATTTGTTATTCTAGTTAAATTTAAATTAAATAATATTATATTTCTTTGTTAAGGTTCTAGCTGGTGGTAGAGGAAGGGGGTCATTTAAAAGCGGGTTAAAAGGTGGAGTTCGCATGGTAGATACGTAAGGAAAAATATTTTATAGTAAAATAAATATTAGATGATAATATCAACTGCTTGTGTAAACACTTTGCAATCAGCAAGTAGAATAAGGATTATTTGTTTGATGTTTTGAGTGCCAGAATAACTCATTCGTTTCTATTTGTCTTTTTTTTTTAATATTTATCAAAAAGGTCTACTAAGCTCATTGTGACTTCGCATAACTATTTTCGTCACATAATTTTCTCTCAACATATTTATTATTTGCTCAATAGTCTTGATATGACACTAATGTGGGACCATAGAATGGCATAGTATTAGTATTCTCTATAGGTCTGAACAAATCATGTCAAATTAATGCAATCTTTTTTCTATGTATTTTTGTAGTCCTGATATGGCTGGTGAACTAGCTAGTAAAATGTTGAAACAATACTTGGTAACTAAACAGACAGGAGCAGGAGGTCGAATTTGTAACATGGTTATGGTTACTGAAAGGAAGTTCCCACGCAGAGAGTTTTATGTTGCCATCATGATGGAGCGGAGCTTCAATGTGAGATTTAAAATTATTTTGTTTAATTACTTCATTTTTTTTCTTGATAAATGGGCAGTAGTTAATTAAAAGTACTAAATTTGTTTATTTAATTTCTTCATGCCCTTGGCCACATACCTCTAGTTTCGCATTCATGGTGAATTGATATTGATATATAGATGAAAATCTTCAATATATTATATTTTAATATTTCCTTACCTTCTGTTACTTAACCACTGATGAAAATAAAATTAATAGGTTTTATACGAATTTTAAAATTTACATTATATCTCCTTTGTTAATTAAACATCATTGCTGAAAAGGTTAATTGAAAATTATACTATAGATGACCATTATTTTGACATGGACTACAGTGAATTTGTTATTACAACAGATACAGCAGGTTCATGAGAATCCTCTTGCACATATTTGCAACCCCATCATTGCTGGCTCACTGTGGCCCTTTGCACATAGTATTAGAAACTCCATTATTCTTCTTCCCGGTTAGACTATAAAATCCTAGAGCGGAACTAATCTGGCTACACCATTGGCCATAATATAGTCATGGAGGTCTAGGATAGCAATTGCGACTATCCAATTTCCCGCAGCCCTGCCTCTGCATCTGCACTGTGATAACGCTTAGTCGTGGACAGTAGGTAGGCCATTAATCTATATTCTAACCCTTCTCTCTCTTGCAACTCAAATATAGCTGCAAAGGGCAATGCCAATTGCTCTTTGCTTGTCTAGGTAGCTTCCCGGAGGTTTGTTTTTAGTTCATAGTGAAAGACCAAGCCATGGTTACCAAGCCTCTCCCCCATGATAAAGAGGGAACAACCAGCTTAGTATGAAAAGTAACTAGTGTATAAAAACTAATCTACCAATATATACATGTATAAATATATGTATTTATCTTATAATTAAATGCTATTAAGTGGCAGACTCTACTTTTATTACACAATGTTTTTGTCCATAGCTAAAAATAAGTTACTATTGTCCTTAGAGGTTTAAAAAACTTATTGTTAATTATAGGGTCCTGTTATAATTGCATCTTCCCAAGGAGGTGTGAATATTGAGGATGTGGCTGCAGAGAATCCTGAAGCTATCACTTATGAGCCTATTGATATTATGACTGGAATAACTGATGACCAAATAGGTCGGGTGGTAGCAAAGGTAAATTTGAAAATTGTCACAAATAGTTTTATTAACATGTAGTTTTTTTACTTTGTCGTAAATTAATTATTACAGATTGGTCTCTGTGATAATGCAGAAGAAACCTGTGCGATGATTAAAAAGATGTATGATCTGTTTTTAAAAAAGGATGCTCTGTTGATAGAAATAAATCCTTATGCTGAGGATGCACTTACTGGCAAATGTAAGTTGAAAATTTAAAAAAATAAATATTTTTAACATTACTTCAAGGTTAAATACGGCAGAGTTACAGTAAATAATTACTTTAATTATCGGTATTTGAATATTTTTTAAACTAATGTGGGAATAAAGGAATTTCACATAAATTTAAGTAATTATCTTTGTTTTGAAGATCATATTTAATAAAGAAAATATATTGTCTTTCCTAATATTCTTAAAGCTGTTAAAATGTATATAAAAACTTTATTAGTAATTGCTAATTTGTACCGATACTGCTAATTTTATTTGGCCCAGGGGCCACTGGGGCAGTCAAATAGAAGAAGTGAGTAAACCCCTGGGTTTACTCACTTGCCATGTAAGGTGGAAGTCCCGGATTCATTTCCAGGGCTACAGGAGTAGCGGAGTCTTGATGGTGGTAGGGTTTTTCTAACTCACCTGTAGGTACTACCCTCAATATTAATCTGTCGTCATAACAGCATTGCTGTTCTGGCAGTTATACATGTGAGAGCAAGAAGTATTTTGGGCGAACACACTCCACTCTCTACAACCTCGTTATCACTTATCATCAGGTGAAATCATTCTCAAGTGTTAGACTATTACTGTTAAAAAAAACTTTTATTTACAGTCTTTTGCCTTGATGCTAAATTTCGCTTTGATGACAATGCTGATTTTAGACAGAAAGAGCTTTTTGGATTTAGGGATATTACACAGGAGGATCCAAAAGAAATTGAGGCTGCAAAATTTAATTTAAATTACATTGCACTTGATGGTATGTATGCTTAAAAAGGTATAAAGTATTTATATATTGGTATAAAGTATCTCAATCTGTATATTATTATATATAGATTGAGAGTGTCAAATTTGTCATCATTCTTTGTAGCTTTTCTTATATTTACGTATTAACGCCACGTAGCTACAGATTTGAGGGTAAATGGTGCCAATCTACACCTAAAAATGTATGTAACTTAACCTATTTTTATGAATACTTTGCGATTTGGTAGAAAATAGGTTAGTAGTAGACACTGCCTAATCTTTGGCTGCGGTGGCCTTAATACCTAAGTACCATTTTGTTTTATTATACTTTTTCTCAAGTAGAAGTAAATACAAAGGAACATCTTACCTATAATTTTTGTAGGTAATATAGGATGCATGGTGAATGGAGCAGGTCTTGCTATGGCTACTATGGACATTATCAAGTTGTATGGTGGGGATCCAGCAAATTTCCTTGATGTTGGAGGTGGTGCCACAGCTCAAGCAGTTTCGGTAATTACATCATTTATGACTATTTATATATATATTATAAAATATATATTACGTGTTTTCT
>DWQX01004603.1:0-14632 GCA_018245475.1 Pharmacophagus antenor
AATTTTAGCTATCATAAACAAGGCCAAATGACTATAGAAGCAGGTGATGCTATAATATTGATTGATAAAAGGCCAGAATTACATTGGTGGAAGGGTCAAAATCAACGAACACTTGAAGTAGGCCTCTTTCCCAGGTAAAGATTATAATAATTTCCTATGTAATAATATTTATTTTTATGAGCCCATTGCAGACCTGAAAATATATAATACTCAATCCAAGAACTAAATGCAGTCCTAAAAAAAATAAACTATAAGGGCAGGATAAATTATTAGTCTTTTTCTTTTCAGTACACTGGTTAGTGTAGGGCAAAATAAAAATTTGCCGTCCAACAAAAAGTCACAAACAAGTTCGCCAACAAAAAAAGGTACGTACAAATTTATTTTTTGATTTTCATCTAAGTTTAACATTATTAAATGCTATTTACAATAATTAATTAAACCAAAATTATTTGTCGATCAGTCTCGAACAAATATTGAACATCTATTTAATGGAGTCAGTAAAGACGTTGGAATGCATACAGCTACAGATTGTTTTAATTTAGTTCGGGCCATACGAAATGCTCATTGAATCGACGTTGGTAACGTTTTCTGTCGGGTACATATAAATTTATTTGCTTTTTCTGTTAATTCATATTAAAGAATACAGCTTTTTCTTATAATTTATGGGTTTATATTATCGAAAAATTGCATGGTGTACGTCAAAAAAGGATTTATCAAAAACGGTCTGACATGGGCATGTTAAGGAAGTTATTTTGAAAGAACCATTTCCTACAAAAAATATCCATGGAACATAACGGTTGTACAAAAATATTTTTGAGCCTGGCTGTCTTAAGGCGAAGAGCGCAATGTAAGTGCTGTATGGATGTCGTTACTTGATCGTCAATTTCAAAATTATTGAAAATAATATTTCTCCTTTTTTATGGGCAATGATCTAACATTTAATATCACATAAAATGTTAAATGATCATCATGCCGTGTTCTTCACAAAGCGTGCTTGTCAAGAAATGTCTAGCTCTCCCTTGTGTAACTGTTGGAAAACAGCAATGACGTTATGGCGAGAAATTGAGTAGAGTTGTTTCGAACCAACCACGTTAAAAACAACTCTTACCATAAACAAAACTTCATTACTTATGTGTCTCGCAGGAAAGCGGTAAACCACTGCATCTCGGAGGCAGTTACTTATAGTAGACACATTCTTTCTTATTCGCCGATCGCCTTGGACTGTCGCAATAACTATTAATTTCATCATAACGGTAAATGAATTATCGTATTAGCGTAAAACCCGGTTAATTATTATGCAAGGATCGCAGCCGCTATTAACTTAAGTGGTCAGCTTATTGCGCTGTTACATATTGTCTGTTATTGTTACGTTACACATGGCCCGTCCAGTTTTACTTTTGTATTACCTCTGCAATAGCAACCGGATTCAGTATTATAATACATAATCACACATTCCTTTCGATGTTATTTTGAAAGTATTATTTTAGGTTTATAAAGAAGATATTTTATGTTGCATCGATGCGCGCAATTTTGAATCTGATATAATTCTTAACATGTTGAATGTCAGGGGGTTCACCGGTGACCAGAATCTTATAATAACTAACAATTCAAAATGCGAACAGATGTCAATGTTTATAGACTTTTCGTTATTACCAACGCTTATATAACAGTGTAAAGTGTACATATATTTTGAAATTGAGGTAAATTATATTTATGAATCAAAAAAAAAACTTTCGTAACAATAGAACATTAAACTGACGAGGAAAATAATGGATACACCTTTATTTTTGCTTCTCAATTTTTATAACGTCTTTAAGTGTATGTTTTGAAAATATATTTTTACATGAGATGCCTCAGATATACACGTCAAGTTTATTCGTCTCTTTAAATTATACCTAGTTATATTGAAATAGACGCAGTTAATGTGTAGCTTAACAAATACTTCATACAATTGCTTCTCGTATTGTATAACACTATTTATTAGTTGAAAGTGGTTAGTCTGCACTCTACCGCGATTACACTATGACATCCGGTATAATGAATTTTCCTGACTGATCTCCCTTACGTGATACTCCCTTGCGTACAACATCATTAATGAAGACATCCTTTAAGCATTTAAGATTCTACTTAATAGATCTGACTTTTTTAGCTATTAGATATATGTTTCTAACATCTGCAATTAGTATCTCAATTAATAACCTAAGATGCTCGCGTCGTAAAATCCATTTGAAATAATTGAATTGCACATCATATTTACGGGCTCATTATCTATTCCTTAAAATTATTTAATACTAGATTTACTGACGTTTTTTATGTTTTTCGTTTCTGTATAAGTAATTTCGTGCATTATTGTTTCCTTATATGTCCCGAAAATCTAGTGTTAAAAATAATAATAATAATATGGCAAGTGGCCTTGATGGGTGATGAAAATATTCGACTTGTCTATTTACACAATACAAATATATATACAGCTGAATATCAAATTAGAATATTAGAAATTTACATCAAAACAAAATCCTAAAAATTTTCCTCTTGACAATTTATATATATTCAAAAATATCCCTGGCAACCAGGCCGGTGCATATATACAAAATATATACAAAAAAGGCTGCAGTTCCGCCACAATAATAATATTACTTTGTTGAACTACACATTTATTTTTAACTTATACAATAATTACTTATTTTAATTAGATTTGCTTTATAGAATGCAATACGAATTAGTATACCGCAACACACCGGCTTCGTTATGACACTCTTACACTATTCAGGCAGCACGACTCAAGAACTACTGCCTGAAGACATCGGCAGAGCTCCAAATAAAATTGTTTATAAAATTTTTAGTAAAAACTCTCTTTAAAACCTTCGGACATTATGTGATAATCTTTCTTTTCCCTCTTTCAGTAGATATTGTTTCTAAAGTTTTTATTTAATTTAATTACCTACATATTATATACATGTATGTATGTGTATATATTTATATATTGCTTTATATTAATTTCTTAAGTTTATTTTATGTTTACATAATTTCTTTTAATTTCGCCTACAACAATATTTTTCTACGCCCCAGGTTAACTGGTAGAGAATGCCAATAATGGCATTAAGTCCCCTTTTATAGTTTATTAAAGTTTAAATGAATAAATAAATAATTACGAACGAATCGAAATATGGTATTTTCGTAATATACTTGTCACCGTAACTAATGTTAGCGGGTTATAGGTGTGCCAAGTAACCATACTTACTCAGACTTGATAGTAGCTGATCATTGAATAAGCGTGAAATTGATCACTGGCATATGTAATTTGATTATAAACAAAACATACAATATGTAAAAACATCATTCAGCACGTGTTTAAATATATTCTAAAAAGATCTGAAGTCAAATATAAATTCATCACATTGCCCGTATTCCTTTTTAGGGTAGGTAAAAATTATCATAAACTTCGGCTGTAATAGATTAGAAGACAACAGCCTTAAGGGGCCTTTGTCTAAAATACTCTAAACTATAAATATGTTTTACTTTGTGTACCTTCAGACTTCCGTAGTATTTTCAACAAAATGTCTCTTAGTAAATAATGTTACATAATAAAAACTGTATCATCTAGGCTTTAATGATTATCGTGTCTATTTGTACAAATACCAGATGTCTGTCAAGGTAGATAATCTCATCAAATATTTACCTAACGTAATGACAGAATAATTTTATAAAAAAGTAACAGTTCTCATTTTACATTACATTTAAAATTAGGCCAAACTTGTAACTACTGGACATATTAGCAACAAAATATCATATCAATGCTTTTAGTTGAACAGACGAAAAAACACCGTACCGATGAGTTTTACTGTACCATACGCCCATAGCAGTCGAAGGGTTAATCCGATAATTAATGTGTCCGCGCCACAATAATATGGTAATATGACGAAATCAGCGGCTAGTGGTGAGAACGTAAATTAAGGATGATGATTAAAGATCAATAAAGATATTCATCATAAATTGTACCACAAATAGTTCAAGCTAAGTAACGTTTGAAGCTATAACAAGAGTATGAATAGATTCTTTTAAAATTGTTTACAGGACAATCATCGAACTTTTCTTCAATAAACGGTATGTCGGACGACTCGTCCGTGGTGTTGCGCAAACGTCGCACTATTGAATCTACTCAGCCGCCCACGACGCGCGCCGGTAACTCGGGCAGCAAACATTTCAACTATAACAAACTGGTGAACGACCGGGCGG
The DNA here is from genome assembly GCA_018245475.1 of Pharmacophagus antenor. Taxonomy (NCBI): domain Eukaryota; kingdom Metazoa; phylum Arthropoda; class Insecta; order Lepidoptera; family Papilionidae; genus Pharmacophagus; species Pharmacophagus antenor. The sequence goes on from DWQX01004603.1 coordinate 4,237, forward strand.
CGGCGCTAGATACACTAAGAGTGGCCAGGGCGGCCCGGGACAACCAATCCAAAAGCTTGAATCAAGGTAAATTTATGGACACTTAATTGTGCTTGCGATTACACTTCGGTATTGTATATGAGAGCTGAGAAAACTAAAGAAAAAAATCTTTATGGAGACGGTTCCAGCAGTTCACCGATGTTACTCGGATGCAGCCGTTTTTTTTTATTTGGAATAGATATTAATACATGATTTTAATGAAATCATATGATGTTGTGACGATATGGTCGAAGATGAGAAGCGTGTTCGCGTCTCTCTCTCTCTGGCTGATTTACACATAAATGTTTTAAATGCGGTAGACTAACAATACGAGGGTTTTGTTTACGGCAATGATTTACACTTGTCCTCAATTGATAATTGATATTAACTGAAACAGTATGTAGAAGGTAAAGCGCGCTGACCCACAATACTCTGATTCATATGTATGGTTACAATAGCTAGCGAGGCGAGTTACAAGTAATGCTATTACTTAAATCCTATAAATAAATTTTCACAATTTGTAATTACTTTTTATCTATATTCAGTACGGGAAGACTTGTTGATAGACTTGGATCTGCCACCATCGGTAAAAATGAATTCGCCAAACAAAAAGCTTATAAAGGATAGCACTGTGTCTATACTTGATGAGCCGATTGATGTTCCAGAAATCGGTAATTTAACTTTTACATATAGTATTTGTTTTTTTTTTTAATATTTCAAAAGCTAGTTTGGTGACAATGTTATAAAAATTTTAGGTCAAGAAGCAGATTGGGGGCAGCCGAGCATAGAAAGTCTTCCATCATATTCAACTTGTCAAAATTATCCTAATTTGTTTGGTGCTAAATCGTTAGATAATCTTAATGTGTCCACTTCACAGACTAGCCACAGTTTCGGTGGAAGTTCTGATCCCTTCGGGACTAGTCAAAATTGGATTAGCACTCATCAAGACATTGCCCAAAGTAGGCCTAAATACGACATAAAATTAAATGACTCTTATACACACAGCAATAACGAATCTCAAACCCACTCGAATAATTACATTCAACAGGTAAATTTTGAAACGTCTCAAGTATCGAACAATTTATCAAAATTAAATAGAAATAACTATTCAATCCAGAATAACACACCTTATGGGGCTTTGATGAACAACACTAGCACAACCACAAACTCAAATGATAGAATTTATTCTTCGAGTGAAATTAGTAATGATATAGTTGCCTCCATTGCGCAAATGTCGCTGGACGACAGAATATCAGAATCACTTAACCTTAGATCGAAGAATACAAACAGCGAGAATGTATACGTGTATAAGAACACTTATAGCGACACACCTTCCACGTCGTCTAAGTACTCTTCGGTAATGGCTAATAATGAAAGTAGGTACAAAGAGTTCCCGACATACAATAATTGCGATACTAATCTCGCGCAACACCACTTCGTATTAGAAACTCAAGACTACTACACTAAACTATCGACGCCGACCGAAACTACTAAAGAAAATCATTACGAGAAAAACATATACGTACCTAAACAAGAGGAGGGTGAGAAGTTGAAGAATTTCAGCGATTCTTTGGAAAATTCAAAGAATTATACCGCTTTGAAATATCAGAATGTCGATTATGATTTATACGCGTATACTGACAGTTACGGGCTAAACCCGAGCGGTTCGCGGGAGGGGGGCGGTTATGATGAAGTAGCTGAAACTACGAGCAATCTCTACAGCGAGATCGGCGACGGGTATCCTAGCGGGCCGACGTACACCAACGCCTGCCTGTACGACGAAGTGTACGAGGAGTCCACCCCCAGGCCGCACAGACCCGCGCCGCCCTGTCCTTCCAGACCCAAATAGTTCGATCCCTATCTCATATTAATTATCGGTGTTAGTAAAGTATATTCGATTATGTGTAAATTGTCTTATTATACATTACATTGTTATAATTTATACATACACTATCTCCATGACCTAGAAAAAACTTGGCATTATATTATATGTATACATAACACGTTCCATTCCACGTGTACCATAAATGTTACAAACACACAGACATGTTCCTTTGAAACAGTCAAACCATACATTCCATGACAAATTTGATGTTATAAAATATATATCTCCAATACCAATTTTATAAATCAATCTTGGGTCACAGTATCAAATGGCCTATACGGCAAGTTCAACAAAAACGGATAGGTAGGGAACGTGATAAATTTTTTTTTTAATTTTTATCATATCAACATTGAAAAATTATTAATTGTAATAAAAACTTTTTAAATTCTATTACAATTTAAATAAGTATTAAATATATCATATGGTACTGAATATGTTGATTCGGATTTTAATTAATAGTTAATGTTGTTTGAACAATTACTCGCCATTATAAGAAACTAAAAGTTGATCTAATTATGTATAAATTAATTTACAAATAAATAAACCTAAAAGTTATTATCGTTACATTAAATACTCTAATAGATTTTAGTTGATATTGCTTTGTGTGTCTTATGTACGAGTGTAGTGTTTGCTGGTTGGTATATTTAACATTTGCATTGTTAATTTTTTTTTTGGGTATGTTTGTTCATGTGTCACTTATTGCTATGTTTTAACGTAAAAACGAGATAGTCTTTTTATTATGTTTTAGCACACATTTGGCACTGAATATCGATGATCGTATATTCTAAAATAAATTAATTTTATGACATTTAAATCGTGGAGAACATCGAAACTAAGCAAGGTATAAAAACTAGCATATTTGAAATAGATATTATTTAATGTTTCTACTCGAATATTTTGCTACCGTAAATATTAAAACTAAATGTTTAGATAATAATTGTGCATGTAATGGATAAAGTGATGTATATATTATTTGTTCAAATTGTTGCGGAACAGAATGAATAGAACTTATTGCTACGCCTAGTCAATGAAAGACAAATTATTGGAAATATCCAATTAATTTGATAAGAGAAGACCTGACTTCGAAATGTAGAACATTGTGGATTGATACATTCATTTCGTTGTAATACCAGAAATTGATAAAGTTATAAATAAGAATTTTGTCTATTCAAAACTCGAATCTTGTCGCTTTAAATTTAAAAACAAATTGCTCGAGTATCCCGATTCCGATCCTGAAAAAAAATTTATGTTAAAAGTAAATAAACCCTAACGAAACGTAGTTGCCTAATCTTTAGTATAGGCCCTATTTGCTTTACGCTATCAAGGCATTAGTTCCTCCGCCCGATTGTATTACCTATATCGACAGCTATTTTCTTTTGAAATGTGTATCAATTAACTTCATAAGACTAAATAAAATATAATAATTTTAATTAAAGCTATTTTATATTATAATACAAAATGCAACATTATTTTTCAGAATAACAAAATGCCATGTACATATTATCTAAATTTATTTTATTGTTATATGTGTAATATCTGATACATTGCAAAATATGTTTATGAGTTATCTCACTTTAAATAAATAACACTTTATTTTTACCATTACTTCCAAATCTTGCCATTTGCTCTTATTTCATTTACATGAAAGTTAAAAAAAAAACAATTCATTTTTCTATTTATTCATCTACTCACCTGTCTGATTTAGTTTCTTATACATATATAACATGACAGGTTTTTTTTTTATTGCAAATAACAAAAATGTTTATTTTGAAAAGAAATATCATTTGGTTCTTAAGATTATTCTTTGAAACATTCAATGGCAATTTCATCCTGATTTGTCATTTAATTTAATGTAATTCATTTTATCTAGACTGATTATAAATCGCCTTCATATATGGTGCCCAACCAAAGTACCTGTTAGATTAATTCTCAACATTTTTCATTGTATTAACACATAAAAATTGTGTTTGTTTTATTTTTTAATAGTTTGCATTACGAACTTCCTTCCTCATCCAAGTGATTTTTTTTTAATTTAACACAATGACCTTACTGTTACCTAATTGTCATTACTTTGTAAACTTAAGTTTGGAAAAATATTAATTACTAACCGAAGTCCAAACAATTAAAACTGACACTGACGAAAAGAAAATGTTATTTTTTCCGTAATATATATGTAAACAAATCTTAAACTCTTGTCAGTTTTTTTTAATGAACGTCTCGAATAATTTTAATTTTATTGACTAGTGTTGGTTTGATGTGGTTTAAGTGATTTGATAAAAAAAAATAAAGCTTTGGTATGAAATTAAGCATTACACTGAATATATTACCATTTGCGGTACGCTATTGGAAAAATATTGTTTTTTTTAAATTGAAATTCTATCTTATTTCCAATATTTGTTATAACAATATTTATTAATTAGTGTCTTTTTTATTTTTCAATTTGAAATGTTTAAACATTATTTCTACACCGATTTTTCGTTAAAAATTTGTAGGCGTCGACTGTATTTGGCTGTTGTACAAATGTATAGAACGTAATTATATCAAAAATTGTGTAATAAATTTGATAATAAATAGTTCTATGCTTACTTGTTTTTTTTATTTCTAAATCTTTATAACATAATATTAAAAAAAATCGTCTTGAACTAAAATCGTCCACATAGCCTGAAAGATGCCGACCTAAAGGAGCAAATAACAGGTCACGTTGCTAGAAGGGCTGACTTCCGACAAAGTGGTAAAGTCCGACCGCACACCGGTGAACTCCAGTGAAATTAATTATTATTTTCATGGCGACATTTGGCAGTGTTCTTTTGGTTCTTCATAACTTAAACCAAATACATAAGAAATCTATAGAAAGTTAAAGCTACAACACGATAAAGACTTGAATATTTTTATCGACATAAATTTACGGGCTGTAACAAAAAGTTGAGAAAGCTGTTACATTTTTGATTTAAAAATATGTGATAAAAGTAAAATACAAAAATATTTTACAAAATTGTTTATTTTAAATTTTGTAGCTGCAATCGGGGCACATTTATGAAGACAGCGATTATAAATAAATTCGATTAAACCGGATGCCGGATCGAATTACAGCAACAAGCGAGAAATATTATGATCAATTTCATATTTAAATATTTATTAGAGCAAAAATTTATTGAATCTACATTTAGTATATCTTAACATGTTACAAGTAAGTGTAATCATTTTCCAAGATATTTACTTTTATAAGCAGCAATTCAAGTACCTACTACTCTCTTAACTATTGATAACTCCGGTTATGCAAATTGCTCATACCATTATTTGATATACTATTTCAAAAAATTTAGAACAGGATTTGACTTGAGAACAAAGGAGATATTAAGATTTTTAAGAAAGCTATTAAGCTAGCTGAAATTGGTTTTTTAATGTTTTAAATTTGAATCTGCAGGAAATAGTATTCACTAGATAATTTGACTGGCTTAGTGGTGTAATGATAAAAACTGTCTCTTAAACCCTGCGTCGCGGGTTTGATTACCGCTCAGGACAAACATTCATGTAATAAAATATTGTTTGTTCTATGTCTGGTTGTTAATACACATTTATGTATTTATATAAAAATATCAATCTATTCATATCGGTCTCTGATAAACCCACCCTATAGGTGCTACTCAGCAACCTAATTTGGGGTCAGAGGACTGTGTAAAAAATATTCCAAATATATTTATTGTCCCATTTTATCATTCGTAATTTACATTTAATTTTTCTATTTCACTAGTTATTTTTCGAAGATGTACTGTGTGTGGAGTGTGGTATGCATTTTTACATAAATAATTAAAGAACAAAAATAATATTAACATTTTACATAAAGTAATACAATTGCTTATTCAAAGGTCGTCTGAGCTTAAAGCTTAATGTAAAATATTGTAGTGTGCACGTATTGATCTTGCGAAGATATTTATATCTTCGTAGATCTTCGCACTGCGTGGGTTTACTTGAAACTTTGACCTCCACCTACAGTTTAAACCTGGCAGCATATTACTTTATAATTCTGTCGTATGACGTCATAAGGACTTTATATAAAAATTGTATATTGTTGAGTAGTTTAACAGCACAGAACACGAATTATTTTGTAAAATATTTTTCACAAGACATTTTTTTATGTTTTCTTACACAATTTATATTGAATAATAAATACTATATATATATAGTACACGCATATTATAAGTGTTAATATTTTTAATAAAAATTATATATTTTTAATATAAATTATGTACATAAAAATTAACCCTTATAATATAGGTGTACTAAAAATAAGGTCTTATATAAAGATCAAACCCTTGATATTCATCTGTGTCAGATACACACAGCACAAACACAAACGCATGTCAAGCATTTGTATCCTGTGCCCGATCTATACGTCCCAACTTTAATAGTTATCTACAAGAAATATGTCCCTTTGCAGAAATAAAATAGAAGTAAAATTGCACTGAGTCATGTGAAGAGTTTAAGGAATGCATGCTGAGGCATGACATGTTTAACCATTCTTACATTTGACGTGTTCTGGATTATAACACATTTTTCGGCAATCGTATCAACAGCTACTGATCCAAAGTCTACGAATTTATTCTCGGCAATGGTTTCATCAGAATAGTTCTGCATTTGATATAGCAAAAAATATTTCTCGTATTTATATTAACATTTAAATGTCAAAATCATTGAAGTGTACATTTGATTTAAAAATAAGATGTTATTATTAATTGTATAGGTACATTATTACGGTTTTGACAAACTATAATTAATAACATTACCAAAAATTAATTAATATTAAATCTCAGATGTTTATTAATATTATGACTAAAATGAATTTAATTGTTTTGTATTCCATACAAATTTTCTTATCCTTACATTAATTTCTATAACAGTCTCTTAATACTATCAAAACTGGATTGCACCTTATGTTTCTATCCCTGAGCGATGGTTTCTAAAATAAATGTTTTTCAATTGAAACATCTACTGAAAGTATTTAGATTTTAGAGAATTTTTAAGAGATATAAATTGTACATTCGTATATTAAATTTTGCAATAACGACATTGATGAATATTTTTTATAATGTTTTATATATTTTTTTAATAATGAAACAGAAAATAGTTCATTATTAAAATGTTAAATAACATTTTAATTTTTGAGTAAATATAAAAAGTAAAAGAATATTTATATGATTCTTATTACATCTTTTACATTTGTAAATTCTTTAGAACTTCTCTGGCTAAAAATCTTGATAGCAACACAGAAAATAAAAAAAAACAGTGAGCAGTACTAAGATGTATAGAAATTTAATAAAGATATTTGGTGTTTGCTTTAAATGTGTTAAACGTAATTATTATTTAATAAATTTTTAAGTCTTAAAAGATTGCACTCGTAATAATATTTATTTAATAATCTTAAGTAATTTTGAAAACTTAAAGCATATATACATTATTTTCTACCAGACAATTTGTGCTTCCTGCTTGAAATGTTACCTTCTAGTAGTTTTCTAATTTATATTTTGCGAAGGTAATTTCATGGACTAATATGAATATGGATTCAGGTACAGAATGGCTTTGTGAGATTTTACAGAATGTGCAGCTGGAACAATTTTATTTGCCAATACGGGATCAACTACAGGTAAACAAAAGTAAAAATTCAGTTTTTGTAAATATTTTTTTTATTTTTATTTTCGTATATTTTATTTTAGATAACAAGATTAGCACACTTTGACTATGTGCATGCAGAAGATCTAGAAAAAATTGGAATAAGCAAACCTGGAGTACGAAGACTGTTTGACTCAGTTAGAAAGAAAAAACTACAACTTTGGAACCGAAAATTTTGGAATAAGTTGTTTGGTTCATCAAGTTCAGTAACCCGTGAGAAAACAGATTTATCTCTAAGAAAACATATACCAACTGAAACTAGAAGTACTACTTGTATTATATTAGAAAAGGATATTGTGTAAGTAATCATCACTTTTAGTGACTTTTGAAAACAATTTAAACTACCTTATATACAATAATCCCAATGATGCACCATTCTGATTATTATTTAATATTTAACATTTTGGGAGTTATTGTTAATATGGTGTCCATGAAAATTGACAAATTCATTTTTCCTTCATTTACACAAATACAATTTTTTTTATTTATTTTATGAAAATGATTTTGAATATAATAGCAATTTTTTCTTTGATCCAATTACTTTTCAAATTTCAAATATTTTAGTGAAAGAGTGTGGATGAGTTTGTTTATTCTTAACATTTACTCACATATATTAGAAAAATGTTTTTGAATTACAACATGAATAATCAGTATATCTCATAATGAAATTATTGTTAAATTTATCAAATTATTTACAGTTTACATAATGAATTGGGTAATGGATCATTTGGTGTAGTAAAACGAGGAGAGTGGAGAGTGTCAGATCAGTCAAATCAGATGGTGCCTGTAGCAGTAAAAGTGCTTAAAGCTGATGCTTTTTCACAACCAGAAATTTATGATGATTTTAGAAGAGAAGTTGAGGCTATGCATAGTTTAAAACACCCAAATTTAATTAAATTACATGGAGTTGTATTTCATCCCCTAATGATGGTGTGTGAATTAGCAAATATGGGAGCATTATTAGATTACATTAGAGATCAAAACTGTAAGGTTTCACTAAATTACATATCTAAATGGTCAAGTCAAGTTGCAGCTGGAATGGGTTATTTAGAAAAGTCTAGATTTCTACACAGAGATCTAGCATGTAGGAATATTCTTTTATCTAGTTTGGATCTGGTAAGTATATCTAAGAAATATTGTCTTTAAAAAAATAATTTTAGTGTTACAAAATTAACATTAGAGAAACTTTCTTTACAGTAATTTGAAACTGCCTATATTTTTGAACTACATTGCATTTATTAGTAAAACAAAATAGTAATATTTGATAATGTTACATTTCAACAGGTAAAGATTGGTGATTTTGGCTTAATGAGAGCATTACCTGATGCTGACGATTGTTATGTAATGAGCGAAAGGCGAAGAGTTCCTTTCCCTTGGTGTGCTCCAGAATCTTTACGATCTAGACAATTCTCACACGCTTCCGATGTTTGGATGTTTGCTGTTGCACTTTGGGAGATGTATTCATTTGGTGAGGAACCATGGATGGGTAAGTACTTTGTAATATTGCTATGTAAAAGAAATAAATTTTTACACTCGTTAAAATAAGGTGACCAGCTAATAAACAAATTATTAACTTGCAAGATTGAAAACAATAAAACTGTTATATTTAAAACAAAACCTGTTCTCATGTCATATTTCTTATCTTAACTGTTTGAGTGCCACTGACGTTTTTTGTTTCCTTAATGATAATTGCAAAATAGTGTAATAGCACTTGTCTAATTCCGGATCAAAAAACGCCAAGGAGAGTGACAGCGCTATGTTTTTATTTATATATACAAGAAATTACTTTGTCACTTCAGTCAGTCAGAATACTAAACTAAGCGATAGTTTATTACACTGCATATAAGCAGTGACACCAGAGTGTTTAAATCATATAAATAAAAAAGTAATGTGTAAATAAATAAAAATAAGTTTTATTTAAATATTTTATTACACATGTAAGAGGTGTGTGGTTATATTTCTACTATTTCTTTATGTAATCTACAGTATAATTATTGTCTACAGTATATGTAAACAATTTATAATGTAATGTAATCTTAGTATTATTTTATAATATTTTTATGCGTTTCAAAAATTTAAGTCGTTTCTAAACGAATAACGAAAAGCGTAATATATGATTCAAATGACAACAGGTAACAGTAAAGTCACGCATCGAAAGAAAACGAGCGTGTTACCATTATCAGCTTCGTAGTCTAGAGCGCTGGCACTTTTCGAATAGAACATAAGAAGCGCAAAATCACCGCTCCGATTTTCGAACGGTTGAAACTTTTCCCTTTGTGTTATTGACACTTTTAGTTTACAGCATGCATAACAAATATAGTATAAAGTATAGTAATACTAGGTTGGTTAGGATGAATCATTCAATGTATTACTATGTATAATTTTACATATAATGCTTAATTTATGTATGTATATACCTAAACTTTTAGGTTTAAATGGTTCAGAAATTCTTCGGCTTATAATGCGCGAGGGCCAACGGTTGTCGGCGCCGACAGCCTGCCCACCTGACGTCTATATGTTAATGATGCAGTGTTGGGACCTGAATCCTAAGGAGCGGCCAACCTTTGCAGGCATACAACGATATATGGAAACAAACAAATTTGAAACTGCAATAGCAGCTTTAAGGTAGCCACTTCTCAGTTGTGATATTATACCCTGTTTCTACAGCTTTTTTGATTAACACTTAATGTGTGTCCCTCATTTGAATATCTCAAAGCTCTGAATGGATATAGACACAATAACTAATTTTAATTTTAGCTATCATAAACAAGGCCAAATGACTATAGAAGCAGGTGATGCTATAATATTGATTGATAAAAGGCCAGA
>DWQX01004604.1:0-14631 GCA_018245475.1 Pharmacophagus antenor
TTAATTATCTTCTTTTTCCATGAAAATAATTTCAACGTTTTGAAATTTTATTTACCGCAGAAGCATTTTCATGATGACTAGTTTATAGCAAAATTACACACAGTATAAACAGGTAACAGTTTAGACGGCGATTAAGTGAACAGTACAGAATTTTATATAGTACGATGCCATGATAGATTTCTTTTTATTTTAAATAGGTTTGTGCTTAACCACAATCATACCTGTGAAGTGACGGTGTGGTTTGGGGTCGTAAGGCGGATAAACCAAGAAACAGACTATTCACTTCAATTTGAAGACGCCCACGTTGTATTCCGACGGGCATCAGGGCAAGTTGAGATATCAAGTGAAGCGTTGCAAATGTTTATATTAGGAATGATAATTTCGGATATTACCGTTGCATACTTTATCAAGTAAACGTAAACAAAAATTTTAATTGGCAGTAATACGGTCAGGTGTGCAGTTATTTTTGATGACATTTTACGTCGTTTTTCTTACAGTGTATTGTTGATTTACTAAGTAGTAACTGACTGTAGTTCGAGTAAATAGATACAATCCAATTAATGTCTATTACTCTACTGTTCTCTAATCATAACCCATTAGCAGTTTTACTACAATATCGTTAGTTATGTTTGACAAAATATGGATAGTTTTTGAAATTTGACAATGTCAATTTAAGTGCTATATTTTTTTGGTTCTTTATCTGGATTTGCTTTGTTGTCTGAACTCGACTAATTTAATATCTAAAAGTCGCAAATCATATGGTGCAGTTGTCTTGTTTAAAAAAAGTCTTTCAAAACTATCTGCCATGAATTATAAAAACCTGCGTTTCATGTAAGGGTCAAACTCACAACCTAAATAAACACGTTATCAAATTACATTTTATTTTTTAATCTTCATTTTTTTCATTAAGCACACCGTAAGTAAAGAAACCCTTGTCCCCGAACCTTAAATGCCACATGTTAACTTTTTTTTTAAATGCCCGTTTCACACTTTAGCGCGCATGTTTTCTCTACCTGTTTTTTTTTTTGTTTAGAAACGTCATGTGCTTTGAGATTAAACAGTTTGAGGCAGTTATCGGCCAAGGGTCGAATGACGCGTGGAGAAAAAAAATCTCCTTCGTTCTGAAAAATCGATTAGTGTTCCGAAGAGTTGAAGGGATTTCTTCGGCATGCTAGATTTTTTATACGAAATTAAGGATAAAGATAAAGTTTTTCTTACGGTGCGCAAAAAATAATAAAGTTCGTATTACGGTTTTGTAACAAAGTTGTAAAGCAGCCGTTTTATATTTAAAAATTTCAAATAAGGTATCAAAGAATCTACGGAATAGCTACTCGTGTTGTTATTGTTGTAACACATTTTGCTCGCGACGTACATAGCGTTATGTGCAACATTTCGTTTCGTTACATCTAGAAATTCATCTCTCTGATAATATTGTTTATAAATTATGTGATAACATATTATATCGATATATATATATTACTCAAAACAAAATAAGGTCCACTAGTTTATTTACATTTAAGTGAACTTTAGTAAACTGAGAGTAACTGATAAGTAGCATTATATTGATATTATGAACTCTTTGGTGTTAGATCTCTTTTATGCTCTTATTTGTGTTCCTAATTTGAAAAGTATTGACCATCATTTAAAAAAAAATAAACTTATATATATCAGTAGATGTATAGTTGATATATAAAAATAATAACAGTTCTTTGTATTTATTTCTTCATGCTTCAGGTAAACATTGGTATTCATTCTTTTCAAATTTTTTTAATTACAAGTGGATAGTTACTGAGAAATTTGTAATGCACATAATTATATGTATTCTACGAGTACATGGAACTTAGATTAACATGTTTGGTGCATTCGACGTGGATACAATTTAAATTTATACTGAAAAACACTTCATGACAATTCAGTGTCAAATAAAAATATACCCATTGACATGTATGAAGAAATCATCGTTATTTCATAAAATTTATAACACGATTTTTTACTCTGTATTTAACGTGTAAACTTGTCATTACTTGCTTTTAATAACACACTCTGTAATACATAACGTGTGATATGTAATGCAGGATGTGTATATGTAGAGATAAACAAACGTATAAAATCTAAGTCGCCTGTCGGTTTATTTTAGTTGGGGTTATCTAATAGAACAGTAATAACTACTTCACAACGGAACGACGTTTGATAAATTAATTGGTATAACATTTGAATGTGTACCGACCTGTTACTATGTTGACACTTTTTTTTACAATAGATATACCATATAAAAATATGAATTTGAAATAAAATAAACATAGCTAAGCGATGCGCGATTCAAAAATATATAAGAAGAGGGGGAAGGATAAAATATACTTAAAAACATTTAGAACAGGAGACTGTATAGCGTAAATATAAAATACATGAGCAGCTTTATGTCCTCACAGTTGGACACGCGGTTTGTTCTCGACCGCTTCCTCAGCGGATTTGAGGTCTGCAACTCAACAATTTCATGCAAATATGTCCATTTGAAGCGCTGAAAGCTTACATGTTTATGTTAAATTTAATCCTGTAAAATATATTTCATCAATACCAACTTTATACCAAAGTTTAGTTAACACAAAAGGGTCTGTACGATAGGTTCGGCAAAAACGGCTTGGCAGGGAACGTGTTAAAAAAGCATTTCCTTCTTTACTTCAATCGTCGATATAGTTTTTCTCTAAATGATTAGTGTCCTATACGCGGCCAGTAGACGTCGCATATAATCAATGAGTCGACGTGATCGTATAATGCTGGCATACGTTAGCAGTTACAGAGTAGAGCCCCGCAATACTGCATGCTTACAAATGACCCTAAACGCGCATCATAATACCAGCGTTACTCGCCACACTCATCTCCCGACACGTCGCAGCTCCCTCATTGTGAGTTTTTGTCGTTTACACAGTAAAAGAAGCGCATTACATGAATTGTAAAACACCAACGCCCCCTCCCGCGAAAGGGGTGGGACGTAATAGAAACGGTTTCGTGGAAAAATGTAAATGCATTCGCTTACTAAGCGGCTAGGATCATAGTTATGGGTCATTTGACCTCCAGTTTAGCCCCCCCGTGGAATTACAAATAAGATAAACCCCCATAACGTGGGTTTAACTGCGATTTAAAACGCTTCGGCCATGCGACCGACGCCGTAAACAATCGACCGCGTTTGCGTTTCCGATAAACGGGCGGACTTATGTTTGCGTCCTTCTAGTACCTTCTTTGTTTCTGTCTTCGTCTTCTTATTTTGTTTTCTTTTTTTTTAATCTTCATTTGTGACACGCCAACCTCTATGTATCGTAATTCAAAAAGTTACCTAAGCTTTTTATTCAATGGTAGTAAATGAATAAACAACAAAAACACCTCCGTAATGCTGGACTTTTATTCGTTCTTATTGAATAGGGTTGATGAATATCGTATACTGAATATATTCAGTAATACTGTATAAATCTTCCTTTAACTTATTTAACATTGCGTTAACTATTCATCAATGACCTTATTTTTTTCATGTGTCTAACTGCAATAAAGCATTTTTTAAGTTTACTAAGAATCTTTTTTAAGAAATCCTTATAAACTAAACCTTTACTAATGATAAATGGCAACTAATTTTAACCTGATACCATGATTTGTTGACCAGAAAACTAAGCTTAAATAATTTTGGTCCTTAATTACAATTGGCGGTGCTGATAATCATTCTGTTATTTCTTAGTGAAGTATGAAATTAATGAAAGCCTCTAGGTTACTGAGATACAGTAACGGTACTCCCATACAAGCTTGAAAGCCTGGCATTCCATATTACCTTTTAGTGCCAAGGAGCGCCGTCACGCTGCTTTCGCTAGTTATGAAAAATGTGTAGCACTAACAGGATTAAGCAGTATAGGACACTGAAATTAATAACTAATAATTGGTACAAGGTCTAAAAACGACCATAAATATAAAATAATAGAAATATCGCTTTATGTAATAATATTCTTAATTGTAAATGAGTACTAAAAAGCACGAGCTTGTTCCACGGGCACGACACTGCCGAGTTGTACTGTTGACATGAGACGAAATGCTTACGTCACCATTCGACAAGGCTGTCCTTCTTTAAGGTCTAGGCGATCTCTTGTCTCGATATTAAATCAACAAGATAGTAATCTGTCATGGCGCACGCGCGCGGTTCGGCGAACTATGTCGTATTTTTGTGGACTCTAACGTTCAAAGCGGTCGATCTTAAACATGTCTCAATGGTAAGGATTTTGCACGAAAAATTAAATAAATTCTCGGAGAACTATTTTTGATGTTAAGAACTCGTTCTTTTGGATAATATCAGTATTATAACTTATTATAACGAAATACTTTTTTTAACTTTTTACGTCAAATTAAAAATGTCAAGTATAATAAAGACTATGTGCTTGATTAGCATAGCATTTTTGTCATTTAGGTAGGAAACTAATTACTATGATATAGTAGTAATTTTTCCATCTCATTCGCTATAAACATGATTTTCGCTGTGGCTTAACGATTTGTTTAAAACTTCGTATTTTTCGCATAATCCGTTATCATTGATAACGACTTTCCTATCTAGTTTCCGTAGATTATAAATATAACTGAACTGCGATGCCTATTACGTATTTCAAGCTTCTTATGAAATTGATTAGTGAAACACATATGATGTATCGTTCACTATTGGAAACTACGTGTATTGAATACTAGACGTGAACCTGTTGACATGTTGGTCCTTCGAGCCAGTACGTCTGCGTTTTGTTGTTTGAACGCTTTGCATCGCGGACATGTCCCCCCACCACAAGCAAGGGTCCGCAGTCCGATCGGAGCCTTAGCTCCGTGCGTCATGAGTGACAATTACTCAGAGCTCTCGATGACGTATAGAATACGTTCTCTTGCGTACATTTTATATTCCTGTTTGTTACGTAATTTATTTGTACAACGTGATCAGGTTTTTACGGAACTGTGACAGAACATTTATAAGTTATTTTTAACACTGGCTAAGTGTTCAACTTTATATGGACATAACATTTTACATAGTTTATTGTTACCTGTTACATATGTTACCCGCCACGTGTACCCTAAACATTAGTCGAAGACGTATTCGTTTGAAGCATTGAATATATGTATGTATCATTTTATGACATATTTGATGCTATAAAACATATTTCACCGATACCTATTTTATATATCAATCTTTAGTCAAAACGTTGTGTCGCCTGAACGGCAAGTTGGGCAATACGGCTTGGCGGGCAGCGTGTTAAACTTCAAATGCTGTATAACGTATATATCAAAATAAATTTTACGTTCATAACACGTATGCCTCTAACTAAATATATTTTCTGTAATCAATGTATCTACATGAAATGTATTTTTTAATTAAAAAAAAAACTTTTTTATGTTACTTTAAGGAACGAATTACCAGACTAAAAAAACACATTTCTCATACTTAATTCTGGTATTTTTTCCAATATGTTATTAGAAAACAAACTGATTCACAAACCTAATTCGCTGATCACGTTCAGATGTACTTTATCCACGCTTATTGGTTTCAATCTATTGATTTAGTAGCGTTTTGTTAAAGATTTGCGAAGTGCAAATGTTTGCTTGTGCTTTCACATTTAATTAAGATTAATTCTCAAAACTTCCGAATGAAGTGAAACTAAAGGTGGTCCCTAATTTCGAATATGAATAATCATATGAAAATGTGTGTATTTTGTATTTCATTTGCAGCTTTACCATATTTCTTTTATTTAACATAGCGGCAGAACATTCGATTGCTGGTAACAATGTCGCGTTAGTTAAAATGTTTGTTCAGCATGTCCTTGCGCTGGTCACGCTTGAGATTTTGTTGAGAAAGAAGATCTCATTATCAACCTCATATACAGTTTTAAACGATCACTCGAAATGGAAATCGCCGGAAGTTTTATCGTACTATCATTTCTTTACTGAAAACTCATCCCTATCTATCCTTTTGTTTAATTTATTAATAGAACAGTCAACACGAAATGATAACGTTCTGATTAAAATTGGAACAAAAATTAGATCTTTGAAGTAAGAGGAAACAAATAAAAATTCAAGATTATAATTCGGCAATCTTAAATGAAACCGTAACGCTTATCTCGTTTATTTTATTCAATACTACAAAGTGTCACCTACGCCTTCATCGGCAATATAAATAAGAAGGAATCAAAAGTGGATTAACAATTGTCCGATAGGAATCAAGCGCTAAATGAGCGAGCAGTCGAGAATAGGGGCTTCTATTTACAAAACGCTCTCTTCTCGGTACTCAGGGGCTAAGTGGAAGCAGCCACTTTGAAAACAAAGGCCGTGTGTACATTCCGGCGTGCTGTTTTGTACAAATAAAATAGTTGTTTGGCTGCGATGACGTCGCAGCCGCCGCGGACGGGCGCAACTGCATCTGTTTGCTTGTTTTCTATACACTTGATCCTCAAAGCGGAGTGGGCAAGCACTTAGCGCTGGATTGCCGAGAGAAATCGTTGCGAATTCTCCTACTGAAGATTGGTTTACATTCCACGAATCGAATATCGTGGGCAGACCGCGAGTCTACGTAGTTAAAAAAGTGATGCAAATGTCGGGCTTTGTCTTAGAATACCCACTACTATCTTACCTATCGTGAGGTGAAATATCGTGGTAGACGACGTAAAGAAAGAAAAAAAAAGCAATTATTTAAAATCAATAAGCACGATATAACGAGATGATTAATAAAACAATCGTGAATGATAATGCGAGCACGTTTTTATTTTTTAACTTTACCTCTGATATGTCTACTTTACGGCCTTGCCAACGTTGCTTAATTAAAAAGGTAAATGTATTTTATTGTATGCAATTATGTTTTCTTATTATATCTTCATTGATTTAGGCTGATTTCTATTTCGATACATAGCGAAAAAAGACGCGACGTCTCCTTGAAATGTTTTTTAAAAATATTCACGAAAGCGATTTGTTCAGTTGTTTTCAATTCCTTTGTGCAGCTTAACATCGAAATAACGCCAGTCATTAAAGTGTAAGTAATACGTTAACGCAGTGTGCTTACTTAATGCCACGTCATGTATTAACGAAAACTATATCCATCGAGATGTTTATACATTGTTTGTTCAGCAAACAGCGTAGTTTAGAGCACGTAATGTTTACTCGTCTTTTGAGCTAAAAAACTTGTATAGTGGGAATATACATCTAATTGTAGCTCAATTTGTGAAGGACTTCTGTAGGAATATCATTTACTTCTTTAAACAAATGTGCCTTTTTATTATTATCGACATTTTATCTTAGCTTATCAATTTTATTTTTGATTTTAACATATGTTAGTATTTCATGTCTTTATTGTATTTGTACTTTCCAATACTGTTATTTATATTTTTCATTCATTAGTCTTCCGGGGTTTTTTCTGTAATGTTAACTGGAATAGAATGTCATTTGGACATTGTCCTTTGTAAATTAATTTTATGGTAATTTAATAAAGATGTAAATTGTTTGATTGTGACTAGTATGGAATGATTAATATATACATTACATCTCAGTGGTTTAAGCTTGTTATGACATGTAACGATAAGAGATGAAAGCTATGTGAACACGGAAAGTTTTGTTTGTGAAAGTGGGTGGATATGGATATAAAAGTGAAGCGAGAATGTAGAGTTGGGATAGATTGGCTTTAAAATAATGTAGTAATTACAGAGAAGAATACATAAAAAATATTTTTAAATAGCCCAACTTATCGAATTGTAAGGCAGAAGAACAAATTAGTTCTTTATTTGAAATAACTCGCACGTTATATTGTTTAACTGTGATAGCGTAACAAATTACTGGTTTATGAACTCGACTTTTCACAAGAATTTAGACATTAAGACTTCAAACTCGTGGAATCTAAACATTTGGACTTTACACCCTTCTAAAAGCGCTGAAAAATAAATTACTATAAAAAAAGTGTAAATCTATTTCACATGAAACGTGAAAAATTAGTGGGATTCAGCTTTTCATAATTCAAATATTACTATAAATGCTACAGTAATTAAATTATTCTTATCAATAATTGTGATTTCACTAAGTATCTACTTAAAACCTTGCGTTATCTCGATCAATGATAAGGTTTCATTAGCAATAAACAGTTGTAGTTGTTTTATAATTATCATATTTTTAATATAAAATTGTAATTGACTTAAATTTAAAAACAAGTCAAACATTGAAATTGCACTGTTTATTTTTAGACTTGTTACAAAGTATACGGAAATATATTAGCCAATATCTATAATTATATTACATTTTACGTTGTTTTACAAAGTTAACTCATTCTATTTAAGTTCATTAGAATAACCGGAAATAGCAGCGGTGTTCTTATTTTAAAATATCGTTATGACGTCCGAGGCTATTTTTACGCGATATTAAAAAAAAACTCGTGTTCCTTGGTGTAATTGAATACTATTTGGTATCTCCCAGTTCCGATGCTTTAGGTTACACTTTTATTTATTGTTTTTTTTACATCATTATTTTGTTGAAGTTATTCGATAACGGAAACAGGTGAGTACCGAGAATTCACAAACGTAACGCACTTGAATCATCAACATTAACAATCTTTTGAGGAAAATGTTTCAGACTCTATGTTATATATCTAATTTTCTTACTAATAATTAAGCCAAAATATTTATTTTGGCGAATGTTTTGACTTTGCAGTAACGTATTGGCCGTTCCAAATTACTGATATAGGTTACGCAGTGATTGAATGGCGACTCCTTTGTAGGTATCGTGACACAAATGCAGGTTTGAGGTTCTGTGGAGTTGTACGGCTGACGACAGTTACAATTAGTCCTAAGTTTCATATTGTTTTGAGTGACTGTGAACCGTATAGATGTTGGTTAAAAAAGTTTTTGAAACTTAAACATTTTTCAACACTCCCACGGCCTATAGAGGATATTAAAAATTGTCATTTTGCAATATCAGTATAACCAGTTGCGTGAAAGATTTATCTAATAGTTGTACACTGAAATGTTGATGTATTGTGTTATTATGAGTACATATTTATATTTGAAAATAAGATTGCGTAATTTTGTTTTTGATACCATTGGTCTAATTATATTTGCCGTTGACGAAGAGCTCATCCTGTTTATTTACCAATGTCATGTAAGAGATCTTAATTAAAACTTAAATAAACTTAATTTAAATGAATTTAGCCTCCTCTTATTATAAACATCTCTGTAGAACATTTTCATTAAAGCATTAGAAATAATCACCTCTTTGTAAACTATCGGGTTCAAAGTTCGTGACTTTAGAATGTTAAACGTTGGAAATTTAAGCTCGAATGAATTTTGTTATTCAAATGCCCTTTTATTTAATTCGTACATTCACAATTTAAACATAAGTATTCGTCTGGTTTTAATAGCGTCCAATTATACAAACAAGGTGAAAGGCGAAACAAGAATTTACCAAATATTAAATTAAAGCTTCGTTAGCTCTTTTGTTGTACAAGGTTGTAGAGGTTGTCCGGAGGTTAGGTTAAATCGTTTTAATAATTTTAATTCACACTTCAGATTGAATGAAAGATTATGTATTAATCAAACTGTTTGACACTTAATACTTACCGAGACATCATAAATATTAATTGAAGATAATTTATAGAAATTAAAATTTATGGTTATTAACCAATTATACTTAAATAGTTTTATATAATCTTAGTGTAAATTGTAATTAAAATATATCCTGATTTTTTTTTTGGGACACAGTTTTAAACACTTAAAATTTATTAGTCCATGTCTAGATATATACAATTCACGGGATCACTTTTGAGTTTTGTAATAAGACAAACTTTGCATTATAAAATAATCTATGTAGCATTTTTGGCACGTTTGTATGGTGAAAGTTTGAGGCAGACGCTATGAGTTTAGACATATACCTTGACTCATAGTGGCTCGATAAGAATCGTGACACTCGGTATTACGATTGTATGCGAAAGCGCTCCCGTATTCCTATCAACACCGTGAGGTTTATCCGGTGTGATTCCCACAACACTTCATTGTCCCCGAAAGAAGGGTATCCAATGCACAATTTCCCCAAGAAAAAACGAAGTTATCTACTGTTACTAATATTTCATTTTATTTTATCCCATAATGCAGGTCGTTACCTCCTTACAGAAGTCGTATAAGTGTGTGTATAGAGTGAGTTTATGTAATGTAAGGATAGCTTTGTCTCGACATTGTAACATTATTTAATGTCGTTGAACAACTTCGTTCATTATACAAATTTAACTTTTTGCATTCCGCTGTCCCTTCTCACGGGACATCATTATTCTAGCATATGACTCGAATGGACCATTAAAATTTATTAGTAATTAATTTCTTACAGCACAATATATCGCATGTTACCAAATTATAATTAGAAAAACAAAAATTAATGATTTCTCAATGCAGTTTATTTCATTGAAGTAGATGTGGTGGGGAGCCAACATCCTGAAACCGTTCCTAGTGCAAAATTTAACAAAAGAAATAAATAATAAATACCTCGCAAAATTAAAACGTATAATAGAATATAATAATCCGAAAATAAACAATTATTTAATATATAGAAACAAATTATTAATACGTAACAAATACCCAAGTGCGTGTGTGGGACTCACGATTAAGGTTTCCGTACCTTAAACGCTTATAAATTTACGTCTTGTAATTATTATTTTAGTTTTATTATTTGTTGATTAAGGCACACGAGATATACAAAATTAAAATTTTCATCCTGTAACGGTTGATGAAATAGGGCTCGTTGATAGACAGTTAATAAACTTTATCTTGTCACCATTACGTTGATTGGTAATAATGAATAATTGATACACGCTATCATTCATACACATTTTATGTTAGTCGCTTTGAGGTATCGGTCACCGTCGACCCTCGTGGCGTTCAACCTGTTAAAAAGAACACGTGACGTTCGCTTTCCGGAGGTTGGACACCCATTTAATAGGGAAACAATAAAAAAGTATATTGTTTCCCTATTAAAAGGGATGTTTTCAATTCTCGCAAACGAAATTTATAAACTGGTAACATAACAAAACGTTTCCCGCAAATCTCACTACGACCGCCGGATGCAATCGTTACAGAATTTGCAAAATATTTCATTGTTATTTTACCCGAAATCGAAATACGAATGCGTTTAATTTAAACGATTCATATTTCACTTGGCCGTAACGTAAATATTTTCCGAACTGTAACAGGTTTATGATTCAAACTTGTTTTATGAATTTGGACATATTTACATGATCATCAAACTGAGCTATTAGTGTGGAATACTAAAACAATAAATTCGACGTCAATTGTCTCGTAGTATATGGTTGTTATGTAACTAATATTTCAGTAGTTTCGTTAGAAATTTATCTTTTTCTTTTTGTCGATGGCTAATTCTTGACTTCAATGTAATGTCTCCATGTCATAATGAGATCGTAGGCAGCGAAACGTGTTTGCACGGATTATTCTGGTTCTCATGTGTATGACCATGATTATCAGTAAACAGCAATGCTATTATGGCGGCAGATTGACGAAAATGAGAATGGAAAGTTAGCCCGGCGGTTTCGAAACAATCCCAACCCCTTCACTTGAGGGTGGCCCTCGGAATCGAATCGCGGACCAACGAGCTACAAACTCAAACGGTTAACCTCAGCGTCACTGAAACAGTTTTGTTTTCAAAACCATTTAGGCGCTAAGGGAAGGTTATAAGATAATGTATATGATTCTTAACACACGCGTCTTATTATTTAATAATAATTATCAGTTATTATAGCAATTAGCAGTTCATTGAGTTTCTTGTAAAGTTTATTCTAATTATGCTATTTAATAAGTGTAGCACGATAATTGTGTATGTTATATATAGTCTGTTCTATTGATCTGTTTGCCGTCGAAGTTGACTTTTTCCTATGTCACCTTGTTCGCGTACAATTAAAAAAAAAAATAAAACAAACTAGTAGCGCGAAGGATACGCGGCAGAGGTCGGCCCGTAGCGAAACAGAGTTGCATAAGCGTCAAAGCGCGCCTCAGTTCCGAGTAGTGCGCGCCGTGAAAACTGCACAGGTAGCGTTTCACATTCGCGGTGCGCCCGGTGTCCGGTACCTAGAAACGATTAGCCTTATCGGACGGAGATTTCCGCAAAGTGGCGTATTATTTAGACTCGACGCGGCGAGGTGCAGTGCCCGGCAACCGGATTTTATTCTTTATACTCAAAAATTACAATCTCAATTTTTATGTAAAAATTTTTAACACCAACGTGTGTGGCCCAAATACAAAAATTTAGAATTTTAACTTAAAAAAAAAAATCAGCAAATCATATCTTTATCTACGGTTCAAACTTTGTTTATTGAAAAATGTGGGCAAAATCTATATGTATAAATAGTAATAGCTGTGGCTATCCAGATTAGGTGTGTCTGAAGAACCCTACCATCAACCAGACCCTATTTGGTCCTGGAACCTGGAACCAACAATACAAAAAACACTCCTACACGGATGCAGTCAAAAATTTACTCATGAGTGTAAAAAATAAGAAAAAGATTTTAATATAATAAAGTAATATATTGAATGAATTAAACTTTCGGAAGGTACAAAAATATTGAGTTTTATTTTTTAATAAGCCAACAAAGGCAACCACTCTGTTATACAACAACTTGACATGGGGACTATCTTTAGCCTCAATTGTAATTTTAATTGCAGTGTAAATGAATAACAGATATATGGTGTCGTTATACGACCTTCAGAACATTCGGATTGCGCTTCCGCTAACCGCTTAAAGCTCTGCCTAATTGTTGTTATTAAGTTGTTGATTCCCACGATGAGGCGGGATTACATTGAAAACTGAGTAACTTACCATGTTTTCTAAGAAATTATTTCTAGACACTGAATAAAAAATAATTTAAAAGCGCTAATAGAATCCAAACATATGTAAGTAGTTACTAATGTACTAATCGAATTATAAGATTTATTTTTCTCAGTTAAAATGCTCTTTATAAACATCAATGATGGCTGGAGACCATATCCAGCTATTGTCCTCTTTGGAGTCTTTGTAAGGGCGATAAGGACCTCCATCCTTAACATTCAAGATTCCAAAAGCACCTTTACGGTAGTGTTACTATTATTTTAATTTACTATTACCGTTAAGCGGAAAGACGTGACGGTATACCTTACCGCCACGGCAGTTCCGTCTCCGAGTAGAATCTGTCTTTTCTCTGATCCGCTCAGCAGCCTCCTTTTGTATCATAACTCTTTCACAAAAGAAAACCACGGCTCCTCCCGCCTTCTCTTCTCCCAGCATCGCTGACCCAATTGCTGGCAAGGAGAGATACCGTCCGATAACAGTTTACTCGCCCACGCTTCGCGTCCAATCTTACAAAAGTAATCGCCGAAGCATCCATGTCCAGTTAACCTGTACAAATCTCTAATCTTACTTCTCCTGTTAACATTACTATGTACCAGTATGAAGAGTGTTGAAGCTAGTGAAATTATTGTGCTAATAAAGATTACCGCTTACTAAGTAACATGGTGGTATCAGGTACGATTCTGGTACCACGTGAATAGTGAAGTTTGGATAGCGGTGGCGTTTTTGCGAACCCGCATGAATAGCTTCCATTTGGCCATGCCTACAAGGCAAGCCATGAGATGATTTTTCTATTTTTTTTATCTTAATAGTTGTGTTTAGACTTGCGCTGTATTGCTTAAATGCGGTATGCTGGTCTCACGAGCTTGTATGAGAACACCGCCACTGCTACCACTCTCGATGTCAAACTGACACAATATACAATATGGGGAATGCTTAACACCGGTGTTACGTTACCGTGCCATGATGATAAAAGTATTTATTACAAATGATCTTCTCAACCGTTAGCTGTCCCCGTCCGTTTCGTTGTGACCCACCACACTTTTGTCACGTTTCAAACTCGCACCGCCCCTCGTCAGTCAGTCGTTCTGGTTTCTTTTTCTATAAATGAATCAGTTCGCGGATTCTGGATCCGCCAGTCTCGAATCGAATGATGTTGTAAAAGCTATCAATAAGGCTAACAGCGTTCAACAACATTCGAATCTGTTACTCGACCGTTTGCTGTCAATATAAAGCGTTGCTATATATTGCACATTTTTATTACTACATCGATACAAAGTACCGACATATGCTAAATTGTCATTAATAAATATCATAAAGCACACATTTAACTGATTTGCCCCACTTTCACCCGATCAGGTTTTCAACATAAAACCATTTCAGATAAACGCCTACTGCACTCAACGATAACAAATCCTTTTAGATTATACGAGGACATTGAACCTTTTTATGGTGCACCTTTTTTTCTAAACCAGTATCGTCCTCCACATAGGTTCAACATGATTTTACTTTTAACATCCTCATTCGTTTATAGCGGTGTTAGAATAATAGTTAAGTCTCATATTTCTTTTATTGACCCACCCACGCAATGGCATTTTATTATACTGTGGTTTTGAGAACCTTTTGTGGATAAGGAAAAAGAAACAAATCAATGTATAAAAATTCAGTAATCTTATGAATATACCTCTATAATTATATAGTTACACTGCCGGCCAAAAGTTTGAGACCACCTTGAAAAAATTACAATATTGAATAAAACTCCAAAAGTTAGTG
>DWQX01004605.1:0-14630 GCA_018245475.1 Pharmacophagus antenor
AAGTAAATAATGATTTGCATTTAGTGCTCGCTGGCACAGTATGGAGATGGCGGGCATTGTGTGTTACACTGGCGCTAACATCATAATGCGCGCGCGGGAGATCATCGAGCAAGTGGGCCGCCCGCTCGAGTTGGACACCGACGGTATACTCAAAATTGTGTATCCACAAAATATCACTAAACTATATGTGCCTTTTAACATCTTAATCCTATTTTAATTTTTTACACTACTTATTTACTACTATGAAATATGACAAATATTTTTAAATCATTCTAACATTAAATATTTTGAAACTCTGTTTTATCAAATATTTTCCAGAATTAGAAATAACCTCTCTTTCTTTGAAAATCTACAAGCATTTTAAAAAATTACATTTATATATTTTTAAGGTATATGGTGCGTGTTGCCATCGTCGTTTCCTGAGAACGTAACTATAACGAGTACGTTTCAGAAAAAAAAGAAAATCAACGTATCATATCCTAATGCTGTCCTCAACGCCATGGTCAAGGTATTGATTTGTTTTTTACCGATACAGGATTATAAATACAACCACTACACAAAGTACTTTGTAATATTCAAATATCAATATATTATAACACCATGTTGAATCTCGCGTCAATATGCTTAACGTGTTACTTGTTACTATTGTAAATAAAATTGACTTGACTGCCTCTGTGGCGCAGTGGTTTACCCGCTTGTCTTGGAACGCGGAGGTCCCTGGTTCTTTTCCCGGGCCACAGCAGTGGTGGAATCTGGATGGTGGTAGGGTTTTTCAAACCCGCCTGGCTAGATACCACTCTCAAAGTCAACCTGTCGCCATGAGAGCATTGCTGTGTTCCGGCATTCATACATATGAGAGCTGGATGTGTTCTGACCGAAAACCCTTCATCATCTACGCCTTCATTGTCACTTGACATCGGTTGAAATCGAGGCCAATTGTTAGCCCATAAATGATAAAAAAAAAAAATTAACCCATGTTACAGGAATATTTTACGAACGATCAATACTTCGAGCTGAAACACACAGAGACGAAGACTTACGAGCAACGCGCTGAGAACTCGATATTCTTCGAAGTCGACGGACCGTATCTTGCCATGGTGTTGCCTGCTTCTAAGGAAGAGGGCAAGAAACTGAAGAAGCGATACGCTGTGTTCAACTTTGACGGCTCGCTGGCCGAATTGAAAGGTATCATTTTTATCGGACCACTAACTTTGACTAATAAATTCTTCGAAATTGCTCTAGTCATCAACGTTTAATGCTTTGCGGTCTAGCGCCGCATATATTCATTCCGCGATAATCATCAAGCTGGCCGAAGAATTCATAAATGTGAATTGTTAAGAAAATTCGCGTCTAAGCAGAAATATGCGTTGGCAATTATAAATATCTATCGCGGCATGAGTTGGCCACCACTATACGGTTAACTTCGAACCGTCCCGTTCGCAAAGGGTTAAACTTGTTAATATTCAGTTAGTCATATAGTTGCCAGTCCATTTAATTTTATTAATTTATGTAGATACTATGATAAGCAAAGGTTAATGCATCATAATTTTCACATATTTGTACTAGCTAGGTCAACCAAGAAATAAAATCGCTACACAGTAGTATCAATTGTTATTCATGAAGTAATGAAGAATATTATATCTAAGAAAGGAAGAAATTATTACAGGTTTCGAGGTGAAACGCCGAGGTGAATTGCAGTTGATAAAGATTTTCCAGTCGTCAGTGTTCGAAGCTTTCCTCAAAGGGAACGATTTAAAGTCGTGCTACAGTGCGGTGGCGAAGGTCGCGGACTATTGGCTTGACGTATTATACAGCAAAGGGTCCAACATGCCCGACTCGGAGCTATTCGAGCTGATATCCGAGAATCGATCCATGTCGAAGAAGTTGGAAGATTACGGGGGACAGAAGTCCACTTCGATATCCACCGCGAAACGGCTCGCCGAGTTCCTTGGCGATCAGATGGTGAAAGACGCGGGCTTGGCTTGTAGGTCCGTATAAAACCAACACGTTGAATAAGGATTTAATTATTCTGTTTTTAATTATTTATATAGCTGTAGTCTAATATTAAAGTATATTTGATACAATGTCTTCACTTGGCGATGAAGATAAAAAGTAAAAAAATGAGCTTATGTTATAACTGTTTTTATATAGGACTGTTTGGTTATATGAGATTGATGGGGGAATCCCATATTTTCTCAAATCTGACTTGACTTATACATGATATACTTTTTAGCTGGTAAGAGACAAGAATAACCCTGTTATTGCCTACATCGCATGATTGTTCAATACAGGACGTCTCAACAAATATAAGGAATCTATATAAATTATTATTTAACTAACAAAGTGTTAAAATATACTTTCAGATTCATAATCTCCCGTAAGCCGGACGGTGCGCCGGTGACGGAGCGCGCGATCCCGCTGGCGATCTTCCAGTCGCCGGCTGCGGTCAAGCGGCACCACCTGCGACGTTGGCTGAAAGACAACAGCGTCACCGAGGAGATCGACATCCGCGATGTGCTCGACTGGGGCTACTATATCGAGCGGCTCAGCGGCGCCATACAGAAGATCATCACCATACCCGCTGCCATGCAGGGGGTAAATATCTACTAATTACCCTTTGCGCACAATAATCGATTCATGATCATCGTGGTGTTCCTTGCGGCAGGATGAGGCGACTTATTTAATGTAAAAATATAATTTGTACCTTCGGAACCTTTCTACCAGTTTTCCGCAATGAAGTACAATAATCCCAAAAAATACAATTAATCTCCTCATTCATAACAAATATATTTAATTTTTTAAAAATCAAGACTAGTGTTCATTACGTTACAGTTGGACAATCCAGTACCGCGAGTTCAGTACCCTGATTGGTTGCATAAGAAGATGCTGGCGAAGCAAGACAAGTATAAAACTCGAAAGATCACAGACATGTTCAGCGCAAAGCCTAAGCTGTTGGAACAGCCGCATGACGACGACGAGGATGTGGCGGGAAGCAATGTTGATGATTCCATTGTAAGTTTTTTCGATTACCTTGTAACACGAACGTCCTTGATTCTATTCCGGGACACATGAATAGTAGGGTTAGGGTGGTGGTAGGTTTTTTCTGTCTAGCTACTACCCTTATGTCAAATTGTCGCCATAAAGAGCTAAATCAAGCTTTACCATCTACGGCCTCATTTTCACTTAGTATCACGTGACATTAAGGTCATATAGTAGTCTACAGCTGATAATTGTAGAGTCGTTGTTTTGTTCCACTGTTAGTTCTTAAGTGATTTTTCAATTTAAAAATATTAATTGTTCATTATTTTAGAGTAACGAGATAGATATTGAGGATATAGGCAAAGCACCGAAAGAGAAAACCCTGATCCGTCCAATAGTACACACAGTGAAACGCAAGAGAGAGGAATCGCCTACTAAGGAGTTCGCTTCGTGGAGGGAGGCGTTGGGACTACCGCCACCATTTGGAACCACCCAGGTTAGTATCATTGCGTTCGCAAAATAACTTTTTACTTTATATTCGTAAAAAACGTGATTAACATGTAAAGGTTATTAAAAATTTTTATTTATATACAAAGAAAGAGCAATTGAAATATTTAATTTTTGATTAATGAAATATATTATTTATATTTTCTTAAAATTTACATAAAGCTACTTTGTTTTTATGTTTATTTTAGGAAGAGCGTCTGGCATGGATCATCTTTCAAAAGAAAAAGTGGCAATGGCAAATGGAACAGAGAGGTCTAAAAAGTAGAACCAAACGCGGTAAGCGCTAGGTTTTTATATAAATTTGATATGTAACTTATGTTTGGTCCTAATGAATAATTGAAATAGTTAACTGACTTTAGAATTCTTTAATTGACTTTATTATTTAACAAAAAAGAAATCCTTATTTTGCAGGTAAAATAGAGAGTTCGATATCGATGATGCCTAAAAGCACAGGACCTGTGAACACGTTGGGTGGTTTTATACGCAGAGCGCAGCGCACTCTGTTGAACACTCCATGGCAAATCATACAAGTCAGTATTCACTATAAATTTATTAAACAAAGATAAGATAAATATATGTATAAATTGATGTATCGTTTTATACATAATTGATGGGCTAATACTGATACATATACTTGATATCGGTTTTATGTTTATTTATGTGATAATGAGGCCGTGGATGGAACATGTGTTCCTCCAGAATAATTTGGCAGCATTGTCGTTGTATAACGAAAGATTGACATTAATATTTATAATAAGTAATAGTTAGCCAGGCAAGTTCGAAAAACCCGTCTACAGCTTGTTTTTAAAAACTGAAAAGAGATTGTGATTCAGGTGGCGGAGACATCGGAGCCGGGCTTGTTCAGAGTGTGGGCACTGCTGGGCAACGAGTTACACCAGATCCGTTTGACAGTGCCTCGGGTCTTCTACGTGAACCAGCGGATCGGGCGCACCGCAGACAGCGGGCCCTACTGGAAGCGGTGCAACCGGGTGCTGCCTCGTGCCCACCCCGTGCTGCACCTCTACCAATACAGCGTTCCCGAGCAGATGTACAAGGAACACCAGGAGTGAGTTCACATTTACCATAACAGCAAAACTCTTGTTAACTTGATAATAAGAGAGTGAGGAGGAATAAGATATACTGCTAATATCCTGTGATCAGTGTTACCTTTGGTGTACCATACTTTACGGATGGACCATTTGCCTTTCAGCACTGTATTTAAATAAGACCTTGAAAAGAGATTTGACTACCAGTACTCAACAAGATCAAGATATCCCTAGCAACAATCGTTATTTAATATGAAGATTAGTACATTAGTAAAAAAATGTTTGTAAGTTGATAATTGTTAAAGTTTCAGTCTCGTCACTACCCATGTTGCACCATGTTTGAAATTGTAACTAAATTTCTTACAACTTTACTATTTAACAGAGAGTTAATGGGAGAACTGTCCGCTCCAGAAATTGAAGGGATCTATGAGACACAGATGAGTCTTGAATTCAGAGTACTCGTTCAGCTGGGCTGCATTTGTGCAGTCGATCCTCAGGAGGCTAGAAGGTAAATAAATTCTCTCTTAACAAATATTTTTCTTGCCCTGTCTTTAAAATTAAAGAAAAATAAAAGGAAAACTTCGAAATTGTTCATTTGATTTATATTTGCTGAACACTTCATATTTCTTCCTGATTCATATTTATCTCCATATTGCGATAGATTTTGGGAGATTGATACAGATGATATAAAACAAGCATAAAAAAATTGTTTTATCGAACTGTGTATACACCATTCAGTTTCAAAATGTATAGGTAGATTATAGATAAAAATATATTTACTTAACAGTGCTTTTTATGTGACTTAAGATTAATTCAAATGGGTTCAAACAACATGGATACATTCACTCTGAGCCAACTACAGTTCAAGAGTGTTGCTCATCAACCATATTTGCCGAAACAAGTAAGTACTTCTTCATACATTATATTTATACAGATATGTATTTGCATTATCTGCTTGTTCTATTACTTCCTCGTTTCCCAAAGATAATGGAAAAATATATTTTTTTATCGTTAGATATCGTCAATTTTAATAAGAATCATTCATTAAATAATCATGAAGTAAAGAAGATTCATTGTATTTCTTAAAGGATGGAGTATCGCCAATAAAGCACATATTTCTCTATCAACATTCAGCATTAAATTCTACTCGAAGTATGTGGTCCTTGATATTGGGCCCAATCAAGAGAGCGTACATTTTCGTGCTAGACACCGTCAAGACAAATCAAGTACCTAACATGAACACGTTGTTTGCTGCAGAACGGACTGCTAAGTAAGTGAAAATCGTATCATTCTATTAACTTTCAATTTTTGATTCATGGTTTCCATTTTCTTATAACGATATTCCAATCATCCACTATTTAAAATAGCAAACTATTATTGATCACAGGAAACTTTATTTTATAGTCTTTTGACGTGATAGTGATCGAACCCGTGTAAGTAGGTACTGTTGTAGTTATTTATGCCGCAGCGCCGTGTGCAGACATTGCTGCGCTTAGAAGGGCGCTGTATCGTACTTTTATAACTCGGGGCGACGAGTGCGTTGTAAAACGTTGTCATTGCTTAACTTCTGATTAGTTAATTGTTAAGCATAAGCGCATCACTTCAATTAAACCTCCTGTTGATCATATCGCATAGTTTTATATATGAAATAAAACAATATTTATGTGTAGAATAAAGCTGGGAACTGCGGAGAGCGACCTGCCCAGCGCTGAGCTGACGTGGGAAGTGGCGGCGGAAAGCGAGGCGCGCGCGGTGTGGCGCGGCGTGGGGCGCGCGCTGCAGCGATACCGCGACGAGCGCTGTGGCGCCACGCTCGTTACACTACAGACCGCGCTTTCCCCCGCGGCACTGCTCGCTCTGGTGCCCGGTGAGTAACAACAGTTAATTTATATTTAAATAGAAATAGCTGAGAAATTATATCATCATCAAACAGGAAAATTATTAAAATCATTGCAAGAGCTTTAAAAAGTTGGGAAAAAGAAATTATTCAATTTGTTGGCATAAATTTAGAGCGCCAAAAGTTTGATCGGTTGGTAGAGCATAACATATAAAAAATGTACAATTATTAATTAATAACACTAAATAAATGTATATTTTCTGCAGGTCTATCAGAGTTTCCCCTGGTGCCTCTGCACGTGCGAGATGTGGAGACGCTCTATAATACATTAGAATGGCAGAGGATTGGGGCCAGAGCCATAGTCAGGCACTACCTTAATCTAGAGTCTGTATTGAATTTGACCATTGAACAATGCAGGTTTGATCATTGAATCTCCTCGATAATTATGTTAACATCTTTGAATGCCAATATAAAGTGACTATTTTATTATTGATTTTCTTCCAGATATTTTCACATCCCTCTTGGCAATATGCCATCGGACCCCACACTGTTCGGGGCAGATCTATTTTACGCGCGACATTTGACCAAACATAACTTCGTGCTGTGGTGCTCGAACTTGGAGAGGCCAGACCTCGGCGGTCGAGAAATTGACGACAATAGGTAGGCCAAAACATTTTATCTAATGTAACTAAATTTTTTGGCATTGAAAGTTTATCAAACATAACATAACAAATTATAACTTTTAGTCCGTATTGTATTGAAAAGTAATCAATAGGAGTGCTAGTTAGACATCATTATTGACATTTTATAATGAGATGTTTATTGTGTCATATCTTCTCCAGTTAGCGATTCAGCATGTTTTAATTTGTTTGATTTAAAATAATGCTACTTGTAGTAGAATTATATTAATAAATTATTTCGACCTAACATCTAATACTCAAAGTGATCCAGGTTAATAAGGGGCGTTAATAAATGAGTATAGAAGAAAAACAGGCTTTTCTGTGTGTTGGTTTTAGGTTGGTTAGCGAAGTGGAAGAGATGTCCGGTTGCACGCACAACGCAAGCGGCGCTTATGGGGTCTGCGTGGAGCTAGAGAATGACGCGCTGAGCGTGTGCGCGCTGCTGCAGGCGCAGCACATCCTGCAGCTGGAAGGCACGAGCGTCGCGACCTCGTTCGGCGCGCAACAGCACACCATACAGGATGCCATCGCTGCACCTACCGGTGAGTGTGGACTAATTGCATGCTACGTACGCATCTACATGTATGCGTGTATAAATAGGCTCGAGAATAGGTACACCGATTATCTTACATATTTGTACCTACGCATAAAAGTCAGTAACTTCGCGACAGCGTTCGTACCTTTCCGCATATCAGTTATTTATAACTGTAGTACGAGTGCATTTAACATCTCTACTCTTAACGTAAACACGTGTTTGTAACGAAGATTCTGGTGAAATCCATTTTAAAAATATGTTACACGAATATGCGTTATTCACCGTAAACGAACCTGCTAACGTAACCTAACACCATACCTTGATTACTGTTGTTTATTCTAAGCCGCATAGCAATTCTTATAGTAAATTTGGGACCTATTTTGTTTCAATAGGAGCGAATGCTTCGGTGAATTACGACGAGACGGCGCAGTGTAGTGCCGCATTCAAAATCCTGCGCACCATGATCGCGTCGTGGTTGCGCGACGTCACGCTCTACAAAAACGTCTTCGCCGATTATCAGATATCACACTTTTATAGGTACGAAAATATTTGTAGGGCATTATCGCATAGGTCATCATTAACTTTTTTAAAATTATTTCTTATTTTGTTTTAGTAACAAAATAAAATACTTTATTTAGTATAAAAATCACATCGTGTATCTATGAGTGGATAACAAGTCGTTTTAAAAAATACGGTCGATGTTTCAAACTAACTTAAAATAATAAGATGGCTGAAGACTCCAACATCGCTGCTGTACGACCCAGCGCTCCGTCGCACGCTGTACAACCTGATGAAGAAGCTGTTCCTCATGCTGGTGGCGGAGTTCAAACGGCTCGGATCCTCTATCGTTTTCGCGGACTTTAACAAGATCCTGCTCTACACCAAGAAGAACACTGTTATGGATGGTATCGGTGAGTGGTGGTGATCAATCGTAAACTATTTTTGAATCTGTATATCTATTTGGCGTGTAAAGGGATGGAGAGGAGAATTCTATATTTGATATTGACAGACAAAAGATCCTTGGGTTAGTTCTGTCCACAATACACAAAAAAAAAGAAAATGATTTTAGAGGTAACATAATGAGAGAAAATAAAGGCAAGTGGTACAAATATATGGTTGGATGACTGCCGAAAGATTATACAGAATAAATGTAAAGACGAAAAAGAAATTCTCTCATCTTGTTGTGTTTTCCTCGATAAACTCTACGTAATTACGTACGTACGTACTTATTAATTTTTAAATGAAAAAGGTTTATTTTTTTCATTTAAAAAGTAAAGTGTAGAGTTAAAGAACTGGTTAAATGTGGGCGAGGGGCGACGACGAAAATCTTAAAAATCGGCTACCGGTCGATAAAGTGTTAAGAAGCGATATACCGGTTATTTAGCTATTCTTGGTCTTCTAGGGAGAATATTAGTACAATAAAAAATTAATGGCAATTTCTGAGAAACGCCTCCAAAAGTGTAAATATAACTCTATATAATGATTAAAATTTTTACTTATAGATGCTTTGTCATAGACTTGACGGCATGTCTTGAAAAAGGATAAAATCCATATATCAAGGTGTTAGTTAGTGTTGAGAGTGATTATATACAAAATAAGAATACCCGTGTACTAAAAGTTCTACATTATTTATTATTACACAATAGGTTACGTTGAGTTTGTGGTTCAGAGTATCAGGAACAAGGAGCTATTCCACGGTATAGATATCCGGTACAAGCAGTGCTGGTCCTACCTGCTGTGGCTGGATGTGGCAAACCATGCAGGTGTTCAGGTATTACAGGCTTTTATCATTAACTTTAGTTTCATATATTCAATTGTAATACTTAGGAACACATAATGAATCTTTGGGCTAGCATACAGATGGTCAGTTCCCTTGAGGTTCATCCTGCTCTTAAATAAAATATTAATTTATAATTAGACCTACATAATGTTTCATTATTTAGATATTACGTCTGTATCAGAAATTTACAGTAAATTTTTAATTAAATTATTTTTAAAACTTAATGCTGTACCATTGAAGCAAGAAAACAGAAAACATATTGTCAGGTTTCACCAATAAGTTGTTGAATATTCCAGGGTAAATTGCCGCAAGGACTAGTTGAAGTGGGCTCGTCACAGCTACCACCGTCTAGCGAAGAAGACTCCCAAGATGAGGTATAAATCTTTATTAGTGTTGTCTTTGGTTGAAAATTACAGTAAATCTATTATTTTGTAATGTTAAAAAACAAGGAATTATTATAAAGCATAATGGTTAAGAGACTACCAGACAGAAACAAAAAAAGAAAACCAAAAAAATTATATTACAAGATGTTACTGATAATTGCAAATGGACTGAAAAAGGTACAGAAACTGAAGCAAAACCTTTATAGAGTACATAAGCAGGATGAAAAGAAAAAGGGACTTTTGCAGAGACGGGTTGTGGAGGAAGTAGCGAGAACCGGATTGAAAAAAAATTATGCCTTTGTAAACGTACAGCGTACGTGGTGTGTTCAATAAGTAGTGAGAATGATATATATACTTCTTGGTAAGAAAAATATAAATACTGGCAGGCATAGCTCAGATATCTGTATTACTAATAAAGCAAAAAGGATATGCAGAACATTGTCGGGTACGCAGGAGGATGACGGACTCTCCTTACACTTGAATCTGTGTAAGTATTCAGAGAATCCGCCATGCTCCGTTAAGACCTGCACTAGAACGGTATCGAGTTCTATCATTCTTATGTAGTTGTAGGCTGTAATAGCGTCTGCGAAGAATTTTTTAGTGGTGGATACTGTGCTGCTCTCTCGGTAGCGCCGGTACCATTCGTCAACCGAATCTATTCTAATATGGCGTTTGACGAATGAAAGGGGGCACCAGTCATAGTCTGGTCTTTTCTTACTCTTTAGGGCAGCCTCCTTTGCCAGATAATCTGCTCTCTCGTTCCTCTCCACCCCCGCATGTGCTTTGACCCAAAAAAATTTGAGGGTTTTCCCCTCCTTTTTCAGTTCCGCAACAAAGGTTCTTGTTTTAACCGCTAGGGGATGGAGAGAAACGCCGTCAGCCAACGTCTCTAGTGCAAACCGAGAAACCGAGTACATGTTGCAGCTGTATTTGGGGTTGCGGAGGGCATACTCGGTTGTTTGAACCAGGGCTAGCAGTTCCACTTGATAGACAGGGCAGAATGTGGTCCAACTTTAACTTTTTTCTGCTGCATTCTGAGTTGTTTCTCCAAATGGAGAATGCAGCTCCTATTTGTTCATTGATCTTACTACCATCACTGAATATTTTAATTTCCACCGAATGTTGGTCCATTTCTCCACTATCCATCAGATACTGGAACTAGATCCTCGTTTGCTCTGTGGGAAGGGGCAGCTCTCTGAAATCTATGGGCTTTTCCATCTCGCGGTCCCCCACTATGTACCTGAAGGGAACCTTTTAAGCCTCGTAGAGAGGTGCTGCCTCCCTTATCCAGATAATCTAAGGAAAGCAACACTGGCAACAGCAAAGCAGAGTTCAGCGACACCGTCCTGTATGAATTCATTATTGTACTTTGAACTGAGTAGTGGGTGATATAAGGGGTTATGCCGCAGGGCGAGGTGACGATGCAGTGGAACCTGGCGCAGTACCTTCCGCGGGCGGTGCGCGAGCAGTTCTCCGCGACGGTGGCGGGCTTCGTGAGTGCCGCATATGCCACGCCCGACCGTATGTCGTCGCTCCTCGCCGGCGAGATCTCACAGAAGCTGTTCCAGTGAGTTTACTAGCACCGTTTCCATCTCTTTCTCACATAATGTATGTCTTTTTTTTGTCCAAATGATTTTTCTTTTTTTTTAAACGTTAGGTGTCGTGAAGACAGTCGATGGTAAACAAATGGTCGATTATTATGACTCTTGTATGTATGGCTGCTAGAATCCATCGATATCGTTATGTCAACAGATTGACATTGAGGGTGGTGGCTAGTCAAGCTTATTCGAAAAGACTATCACTATCCAAATTCTTCTAATCATGTGGGTATCAAAATTGGATTCGGAACCTTGGCATAATGGTGAATCACTGCGGTATGGATTCTTTTGGAACAGATGGAATAGCTTTGCATTGTTGTACAACTACGTTGTACAAGGTAAAATATTCAGCGCGTGTAAAAAGAAATGAGGCAATGATTTGTTTGAGAATCA
The DNA here is from genome assembly GCA_018245475.1 of Pharmacophagus antenor. Classification (NCBI taxonomy): domain Eukaryota; kingdom Metazoa; phylum Arthropoda; class Insecta; order Lepidoptera; family Papilionidae; genus Pharmacophagus; species Pharmacophagus antenor. The sequence goes on from DWQX01004605.1 coordinate 11,739, forward strand.
TTTGTATAGTAGTATGTCTCTTTTGACAGATTGAAAATGGTTTTTCAGTTAATTTGTACTAATTAAACTAGATTTTAAAAATTCATGACTTATGTTTGATTATTTTTATAAAACTTGGTTATAAATGAAATCATCACAGAACTCGTATATCTTTAGTATATAACTTAATATAGTGAGAGGTTATAAAATTAATTAAAAACCGTAGAGTGACAGAGAAGATCAATAGCCGGATGCCGACTCTGCACTCATCGGACGTAGAGCCCCAGCCGGGTCTCCGGCCGGACGCTTTCAGTGCAGATGCGACGCCGGGATTGCTCTTCGTAAATGCGGTGTGCAAGGTGCTGTCGCTAGACGCAGCGCTCGACGAACAGGTGCACCCCATATACACAACTTACTATCTGCTATTTGACCTGCAATAAGAGTTACGAATATTGCAGCCCCAAATCTCATCTCATACCACTAATATTATTTCCATAATATTAACAAAATGTAAAAGTTAAAACAGAGAAAATATTTTTGGTTTGTCAACTATATTTCATATGGCAGCTGCTAAAAGACAAACAGTCAGTAATAGAATTGGCAAATTATCCATACGTATTTGAATTAAATATGTAGGTGACGTTGTTGCGTCGGAACTTGCTGCGGTTGATCAGCGTGGGCGAGTTCAGCGCGGCGGCGCAGTGGCGCGAGCCATGCGCGCCGTGCGTGCTGCCCGAGCTGATCTGCAACGTGTGCAACGCGTGCCGCGACCTCGACCTCTGCCGCGATACGCACCGCGCTACCAGCGACACGTACGTATGGCCAGTACAACACGCATCAGTATACATACGCAGATGACAGTCACAGTAGTACAACGGCGTTACTAAAAGTTACTGAAGACATTCGTTCCAACATGAAACTTAAAATGATTACAGTGCTCGTCTTTGTAGATTTTAGTAGCGCCTTCAACGCTGTCAACCACGACCTTCTAGCTTTTTTAAGCCAATTACACTTCTCTTCCACTTCTATTCACTGGTTCAGTTCATATCTTCGTGTTTGCAGTCAAGCTGTCCGTTGTGGTCAGAATGTCTGACTCACTCGAAGTAAATACGGGCGTACCACAAGGCGGATTACTGTCCCCTCTACTTTTTTCTCTTTTAAAAATCTGCTTTCTCCTCACTTCAAAAGTAATTATCGACATGTATGCCGAGGACCTGCAACTGTATAGTGGTGCATTAGTTGGCGACCAAAACTCAGTCATGAAATCACTGAATCATAATTTGTCTTGTCTCCAAAAGTGGTCTGAAGCATATGACATCTTAATTAATCCATATAAGTGCCAGGCAATAATTATAGAAGGTTCACGCCAGCTAACTATAATCAATACCAATGACATCCTAACCCTTTCATTCAATGGCTATGCCATTCCCTTTTTGAGAACCGTCAAAGACTAGGTGTTATAATTGACTCGGAATTGCGATGGACTGCTCATGTCAAAGAAGTAAATCTGAAATTCTATACATCTCTGCACTCCATCGTTCGATTTAAACACTTCCTTTCCGTCAAAACGAAACTTACTTTAGTAAACTCCCTACTTGTACCTATTATTGATTATGCTGATGTTTGTTTTATTGATCTAAATGAGGCCCTACTAAATAAGCTTGACAGAGTACTTCATAACTGCATACGATATATTTATGACCTTCGAAAGTTTGATCATGTGTCGGAATTCCGTTCTAAAGTAAAGTGGCTGCCTAACCGAGAGCGCAGGAATGCACTCTACTCAGTTCTGAAGGATGCAAATTACCCCAATTATTTAAAAGACTCTTAAATTTCTCTGTGAAAACCACGAACTTTCCCTTCGGTCCTTTGATAATCTTTTACTGTCCGCGCCTATTCATCACTCGTCTTTCTTGAACAAATTCTTCTCTGTGATAGCTGTTAGACTGTGGAACAATCTTCCACGTAACATAAAAAGGGCCATCACTAATGACGTTTTTAAACAACTGGTTCGGCTCCATTATGTTACGAAACTTCTTAAGTAAGTAGTCTCCTTATTTATTATTGTCATTGTTAATATATATATATATATAGCATTCAATTTACTATTCTGAAGTATATTCCTGAATCATCATATTTGTATTAATTTAAATATAATAGAATATCTTTCATTCTTATGCACGTAAGTATTCTTTCCTGTTACATACCGGATGACTGGTAAAGAATGCCTTTAGGCATTAAGTCCTCCCTGTAGTAATTTAAGTGCTGAAGTATAAATAAATAAATCAATATATACATAAACAGTATATATACATTACCGCACGTTCACGCACATTTACACGTACACACACGCACGTACATGCACATATGCATACATATACGCGCTTAATCCTACACAAGCACTTAAATAATATATAAATAAGGAATACGATTATTAATACTTTTTTCATACTTATTTGAACTTATAACTACCACCATTACAGTCATCATGAAGTGACTTTTATTACAGACCTGTATGTTTGTGCCCAACATGTGGCACTCCATATGATAACCAAGAATTAGAATGGCGGCTCATAGAGATAATGAACAGACGAGCGATGACCTATACACTGCAGGACCTTGTATGTTCTAGATGCCACCAGGTAAATTATATGATATTATATAATACTTAATTTTATTATATGTAATGTCTCCTTCCTTTGCTGCAATCTAAATATGAAAAACTTTTAATATCGTGAGTGAAATTCTTTGATGAACTCCTTAGTACAAACAATCCATACCATGAAAATTATTACTTAGTGAATGAATTGCAAAAGTAGTTTAGTACTAGTAGTAGTATAGACTAAATTTGGATATATAATTTATAAGTTACCAACACATAGCTTAAAGAGTTTAGGTCTTGGATTTACAGAA
>DWQX01004606.1:0-14627 GCA_018245475.1 Pharmacophagus antenor
CCAAAACATAGTTCTAAACTATGCAGGGGATATTTAGAGCACAAAGAAACGGAAGGAGTTTTGAAAAACATGGAGTGTCCCCCTCAGAGTCCGGTTCTCAATCCAATAGAGCTTCTGTGGGAGGAGATGGACAGAAACGTCCGTAGTCATTGTCCGACGTCAAAAGAAGACCTCTAGAGGACTTTAGAGTTGGAACAATGTTTCACAAGAAACTAATAGCCCGGTTACCAAGATTGGTCAAAAAAGTTAGGGAAGATTTTTCGACGAAAAGTTAGTTTAAATAATTTTTTTTTTATTATTAATAATGCAATTATTGTAGTTTTTAAATTATCTTGTTACATAACAAGTTCCCTATCTAATAAGGTAAATAAATAATTTGTAGAGCACTAACTTTTGAAGTTTTACTCAATATTGTAATTTTTTCAAGGTGGTCTCAAACTTTTGGCCGGCAGTGTATGTGTCAGTTAGTGACTAACTTCTATTAATAAATAAAACTACAAAGTAAATTTATAACTGTTTAATCAGCATGTGCATACAAGGAGATTACATATTTAAACAGATGGGGAAGCTAGCATATATGTTTTCGCATTTTAAACATAGATGGGTAATATCCGATATATAAATGGTTACTAATTTGTTTTGCCTTAAATATGGCTTGGAATACATTTTCATTAAAATCATTTTTATTTCTTTCATTTTTTGAATATTTTAAGGTTATTTCATTTATTACAATATTTTTATTTAGTCGATATACAACACATTTATTAAAAGAAAGTTTAAAATGTTTATTGAAAACGTATTTCTTCTTTTCTTACTTTTAATTTTTATGTTATATTAACTTGTATTCTTTGAATTATTAAATAAATTGGGTGATAACTAAAGTAATTTCAAATAAGCATTATTTCCAGGGAACTAAACTGTAGTTTATTACTATGCCTAAGGAATGAACTGAAAAAAATATAAAATAAATAGATTTTAGAGTATTTTGGAAGTCTTAGATTTGCCTATGTATTTTCAACTAAAATCGAAACTATCCCCACTTTAATAAATCTATAGACACTGTGATACATAACAAGAAAACAAAATCATAAAACAGAAATATACATTTAGATGGGTTTAAAATAATATTTTCAGACAAAGTTACAACAATGGGAAAACAACTAATACCCCTTATCATAAAGATACTTAAGACTTTGAAGCAAGTCTAGCTCTGCCTTCCGCAACCAACTGTTTATTTAGATATATATCGTCATCAGTGGAAGTATCAATAAGGTCCAGGGTCAGTAATGGCTCATTTGGATTCAAAGGGTCCTTACCCACTTCCTTACAGATACCAACAAATTGCTGCTCAACACACAACTCTTGAAACCTTATGCAGTCTTCTACAGTCCAGTCTTGGTAAAGTGGGCACACATCTGTTAAAGTTTGTAATTGAGTAAAGATAAATAAAAATAAAATTACTTTTGTCTGTAATAAACTCGTCAATTAAAAACCAACCAAATAGTCTGCCTTTTATAGCTTGAGGTGGTAGTGTACGTGCCAATGGCACACCTGGTGGCACTGGCCGCAATTCCTTAGTGGCAAACAGCGCTAAGTCGCCAAAATCGCAAAAATAAACCGAGACCATTTCCGAGGATACTGTTCCAGCTATAGTGACTCTGTAGAATAAAATTAAAATATATTATAATCTGACATAAAATCATCAGTAATGATATAAATTAAATAGTTTCGCCTTAAACAAAATTATTGAGTTGAGTAAAGCTAAATTTTTAATTTAACAACAAGTATTTCTTTAAAATTCGTAAACTCAATACTTAAAAACATTTTTTCTTGTGACATTAATTTTCTTCTGCTAAATTGAAAAACCCAAATCATTCATGTAAAAATTAATAAAAACCAAATTAATTTTAATTAAATATTTTCTTGGTAATTGGTATTGGTAATCATAAACAAAATTTCGTTGAACTATTTATGATATAATACATTTATAATAAATTATTGGATAAAATGTATTTTAAATTTACCTGTACCACGAGGAATCTTTTTCATAATAAGCTGTATAAAGTTCCCCATTAGCAGGGTTGTCAGGAGCATCAGCTGCAGATAATTTCGGGCATTCTGTTTGCAATGATGTCATCATTGTTTGCAGTGTATGTCTTGTAGCATTTGGTTGTACCTTGTTTAACAATTAGTAAATATGTATACAGTGTACAATTATGATACTGTATAGGTTGAGCAATAAGGATCACAAGTAGCATTTTGTATACTAACAAAATTTATGTAATCAAATTAAAATTATACATCACGTTATAAAATAAAGTTATAGAGTTAGCTATAAAGTATAATTTTATTGTACTGTTTTAGTTACTCACGATATTGTCAAATTGAAGCTTATTTCGTGTAACTTAAAAATACTTTCTAAAATTATAATGATCAAACCTGAAGTAAAATCAAAGTGGTAAAGCTAATAGAAATGGTATATTATACATTATATTAAATTTTTATCGCGATATACATTCGCAAAAAGTTATTGCATAATTTTTTCCAAAAATGAACATTAAAAAAGAAACGAACTGACATTTTTCCCTCTTTAGTCACCCTCTGAAAATATTGTGGAATTCTGGGAGCTCCTATGGATCGATACATGAAAATATATAATATACTAACAATAAAATTCCATGGATTGGCAGCCATAGCGATATAAACATCGAAGCATTTGCCTGGGACAGGTAGCGCGGGCAAGGGCAGGATGTGGCGTTTTTCGCACGCCGCACTCCCTTGAGAGCTTGTACCACTTCCACTAGTCAGCGCGCCCCCCGAGGCAGTACGGAATATACGCTCTTTCTTCTTGTTCAACGCTTCAACGTGATTGGTAGCCTCTTTTTCATCTTCTTTCAGTTTACCGCTATAATTATTTTTATAAATTACAAATGATGAATATTAATAAATAATATCCGTTAATACAACTAGTGGAGAGATGAATATATTATTTTGCAAAGAAAGTGAGTTTCTTAAAGAAATTGAAAAAAAATGAGAAGATATAATAATAACAAAATTGGAACAGATAACAGGTAATATTTTAATGACATCGCAACATTTACAAATAGTTATAATTTAAATAAAGACAAAGTGTAAATAATAATTTTCTAAAAAAATGTAGTAATTGATGATAAACAATTAAAAGAAACGGAAAAAAAATATTTAGACAATATGTGCTGCCGTTTCTACAAAAATACATCAAAATCAAAACAAAAAAATATGTGTCAAATTAAGATTTTCTTCCTTCTGGTTAGTTACAAAAATTACAACCTAATTTAAGTATATGGAATATCATGAAATGTTATTTGATATTTTGCCAATTAAATTATGTCGTATTTAATAAGTTGGGTTTAATTGTTATGTCACATATGTATAAGCTCCAGTCACTATTACCATAAAATTTAAGTTAAGAAGTCATTATATGCTTACTGTTGAAGATAATCATATTCCATAAGAATAGAATTGTTGACAGACGCCAATATGCGCTGCGGTCCGGAGCGCACGAACAGTTCCACGTGGAGCGAGGGGGGCGGCGCACCATGCGCGGGAAGAGCGCGACATAGCACGCGTGCGCCCACCAGCAACTCGCGAAGTCGATCCGTCATACTAGGCGCCGCGCGCTCGGCTGGACCCAAACGCACTTGGATCGCCTGCAAACCAGACATTTTTATGTTTCACTTTTTATAAAAATATTATTTAGACATGATTGCATTATTATTTTTTTTTCAAAAATTTTGTTTTTCTTTAACTACGTACAAAAATAGAGAAAAAACATTGGTGCTATTTGTTATTAGTAGGATTTGTAACATTGATAATAAACAAAATAGCAGAAAAGGTCCAAACCAAACCAATTACCTGTGGTGGATACGCATTAAGTGCAGGTGAGAATGTTTGAAGTGGCACAAGGGAAGAAAGAGGTGCACGTAAAATGAGTCCACTGTCTATCAACTGCGTGCGGATGGTACCCTCGTCGTCAAGCTCGCTGACGATGGTACATCTAACCCTGTATAAAAAAATGTTATTCATAATAAAAATCTGTCTAATTTGTACGGTTTTTGTAGTTTATTATCAAGTAATACTTTTTTATCGGTTATGGGCTAACACATGGCTTTGATTTCACCCGATGTTAAGTGACAATGAGGCCGCAGATGGTGAAGCTTGTTCGTTCGCCCAGAATACATTTGGCTCTTACATGTTTGACTGCCGGAACACAGCAATGCTGCTAAGGCGGCAGATTGACATTTTGGGTGGTAGCTAGCCAGGCGTGATGAAATAACCCTATCACCATCCAAACTTCATTACTCCTGTGGCCCGGGTATCGAACCCGGGACCTCCACGTCACAAGTCAAGCGGGACAACCACAGCGCCACGGAGGCAGTCATAAATGTAATACAAAATAAATACAAAAAATTATAATGATAACTTTTAGTTATTAATTGGTTGTAGTTTAAAGACTACACTAATCGATAATTATCAGCATTGGGCAGTGATTAATTTGGTATTCGCCAAAATTGGTAAGCTTATTATTAATTTATTTTTTGTTCATATTTACGTACATTACGCCGACGGTCTCGTCACCGAGCTACTAACCAGTCACCGGCGAGAGTGCGCACTATGTAGAGGGCGGCGTGTGGCGGAAGCGTGTGCGGCGCGGCGGGCAGCGGCCGGCGATACGGACCGCTGGTAAGCAGTGCCAGCGCATTGCGCACCAGCGCCGCACCGCCCGCGCGCGACACCCACACGCGACCCTCGTCTGTCACGCAACCCACTTCCACTTCGCAAGGCTTCTGTAGAGCTTTTGTTTTATTACAATCTCATAGAAATAAACTTCTACTCTTTCAAAACGCAATATTGAAATGAAAAATTGAAACTTTAACTAATTAATAATAATTACATCTATGGAATCTGGTGATATAGATTATGCCGGGTCGCTGCAATATATTAATAAATTTTGTTTTTGATATTCGAACTACAACTGCCTGTAAACACTAGCATGTATACGCAATAAGGAATAGTTGAAAGAGCGCCGGGTAGGTTACCATTTCTCCCTCATACTTCACTACATGGAACAGTGCACCTGCGTGATGGTAAATGCGCCGGCGATGCAGAAGTCGTGGACGATCTCCTTGTTGAGGTTGAGGTCGCGCTGGGTAGAGGTGTCGTACAGCACGACCGCCACGGCCGGGTCGGCGGGGTCGGCACGAGGCCCGGGCGCAGCCACCAGCACCTCACCGGGCAGCCTTCGCTGTACCAGCGCCGCACCTGCCTCGCTCGCCGCCAACTCCTCCGCGCCCTCCAGCCGGCACAAAATAGCCTACACCCATGACGCAGCGCGTATATTTTCAGTGTTAAAGCGTACAAAGCTACTGAAGCTGGTTTACGAGAGTAACAGAATCATTAACTTGAACCTTTGATTGTAGAATTTATTAAGCGCTACTTAAAAGATCAGGTGTTAAGATTTCAGTTTTCGTGTTCTCATCTTATTTGATCCGTTATTTTTACGTAGTTATTATAACATTTTTGCATATGTCATTACAATTAGATTTCTTGCAAATTATACACCGTTTTGAACAGAAATAGATAATTTTATAATCTTCAAGTTTATAACGCTTAGTAAATGTAAAAGTATATTAAGATAACATGTCGATTCCAACATATACGTAACATACCAAAATCAATTTTATAAAAAAATGCAATGTTTTTGTTGTTTTCATGATAGGTTCATTAATAAATGCAAAGGCTATCATACTTATCTTGTGTCTCACTGTAACGCAATGAAACCTATATTTACATATTGGTAATGTGTAACAACTAAAAAGCATTTATATCAAAGTGCAATAACCTGTGCAGGCAGTTTCCTGAACTGCGGCTCTAATATTTTAATTTTATTTATATAAACAGTGTCATCGTCTCCGTGATCACCCAAGAAAACAGTCGCTATGTCTCCGTCTATCTCTAATATTTTGGCCCTTTGCCAACCACCATCATCTAAGTTTACTCCATACCTGTAACAATTTTGATTCACAATAATTTAATATTTACAGCAAGCATTTGAGTGCACGTCGCATTTTAAATTTTTTTTTAATTTTACCGCAAAATGTGGCATCATTTTCTTTTTAATAAAAAAAAATGTGGCTAGCACTTAATGTCTCCCATTTATAATAATTGTTCAAATTGTGTTGGATGTTCTCAATTCTCCTACAAATCTGTTATAAATATAAAACTTTAATATAACTTACCACGCATTTTTAATAATCATAGATTTGTCAACCGATGATCCCGAAATTTCATAATACTGCGCCATATCCGCTAAAAGCATTTCAAACTTATCCTGAAAAATGTTAAAATAACATTGTAAAGCAATCATTTATGACGCTGCAACCTCTCGCCCAGCTTCAACGAACAATAAGTGGAACGCCACTTTCACTTTCTAAATCCTTAACAATATTTTACATTCTTCATCCAATACACGTACTATTATTTCAATCCATTTGCCATCATCTGGAATCTTGTTACTTTCATTTTGAAATTGTGTTATTGCTTCAGTCAGGGTTGAAAAAAACATAGGTTTTATATTGAATATTTGCTTTAGTTACTATCAATTTAATCTTAGACATTAAACAATACTACATATTGTTTCTGAATAAACTATGAATAGTTACACTATTAAGAATACAAGTACAAAGTATTTTATTGTCTCACATATATAATTTAAACTACATATTGATATAACAAATAGTTTATAATAATATACGTAAACCAGAAGTATTACAGTCTTTTTTAATTTTATATTTAGAAATAAGGATATAAACACAAAATAAAGTGTATAAGTAAATTAACTTCAAATTTAACACTTACACTATATTCCGGTCCTATAATACGTAGCCAAATTTCTAATGTAGAGTTAGCAACAGTGATAAATACGTTCCAAAAGTCTTCCTCTGGAAACTGAAGAGGTGGCAAATCACTGTCTATAGTTTCATCAAGTAGATTTGAATGATGTAATGGTAATGATGACTCCTGGAAAAGAAAACTAAATTTATATAAAAAACCATTCTGTTGTATTATTTATTTTAGGTTCGAAAAAAAGGGACGATCATCCGAACTCCTCTACTCTAGTGACCCGGGAATCGAACGAGTGATCTCGATGTTACAAGGTAAGCGGTAAACCACAGGGCGAGAAGACATTCAAGATAAAAGTATAGAATGCTTGCAAAACTTTTCAAGATATAAACCAAATGTGTTATGAAACAAATTATTAATTTATCCACCGCGGTAAAGTGCATAGTTGCAGATATTGCGTGGGTATGATCGTTTAAAACCTCGTACCATCTTTTAAAATATGGACAAATGAAGATTGTTGTTAAAAAAAGGGCAAAAAATACCTCATTGTTCGGAAGTAGCACAAGAAGACCATTAACTACTCTGTCTTTTAATATTCGCGAACAATTTTCTATTAAGTCTTGCCAGTTATTGGGTAAATTTTCGTTATATTTTTCCCTGAAAGTGATATATTCAGAAATAAATTGATTATTTAGATATAAAAATTACAACAATTTTTTTGTAGTATTATTGTAGGGCTTCAAAATTCACATTAAAACAATAAAGATCATTGGAAAGAAAAGCTAATCGGAATGGTGGTCCGGATTTAAAGCTTTATCTGTTTATGTCGAGTATACTCGTCAGAGCGAAATGAAAATTTTTCGCATAATGTCGAGTAAACTCGACGTGAAGATAAAAAAAGCATTCGTATTATTATTAAAGAATAAATAATTCTTTCTCTACAAAAGGGCAAACAAAGATCTTTTAAAAAATGTACATTTTATAATATTCGATAGTCTGGCAACCTCATTTATTTTAATTCATAATAGCTTGTATTAAGCAGAAATAACAAATTCAATAATAGTTGCATATTCTATGGCAAGGAAAAGACTAAAAAATCATTATAAGAAAATTTTTGTTCATCTCATTTATATATCGGAAAAACTATTATGTATATCGAAAAAACTTACATGTTATATATATAGAAAAACACTATAATATATATGAAAAAAAACAATTGAACTATATTCTGATGATTCATCAAATACGTCTCAACTTGTTCGTCCAGTTTCATTAACTAAACCTTTACGATTACTTGGATAGCATTTTCCTGACTTAGTACCAAGTACAAAAGCAAAATCAAATCCAACATGAAGATGTTCATACTGTTCGAAAAATAATATTAACAGAGAATCCAGATATTGGTGGCCAATATGCAAGGTAGCATTATGTACTGCACCTTACTTTAAAAACTATCATTGCCCTTATTTAAAATTTTTAGTTTTGTAACTAAGATTTCTTGAAATTCAGTTGGTCTTTTATTGCTTCTATTTTCATTCCTATAATGCCTTAATTTTATCTTTATGTAATAATTTTTTATCAATGAAATACATTTTGTATGTTAACAACGAATAAAAATATATATTATCTAGAAAACCAACAATCAACGTTTGTGTTTTAATCATGCCTGCTTTTCTAGGCAGAAACATTATCCTCTGTTTATGTCGAGTATACTCGTCTTCGCTGGGAAATAATTAAGCACACAGAAACAGTTTTTTGAAACAAAATCAAACAGTTAAAGGGTTAACGAAGTTATTATTGATATATCAGCGTATATTTGAAAAATGAAACCTTATCGGCGCACGCAATTTTTTGGCGGTTTTTATAGAGAATATTTGTACTATTGCAATCATTGCATGCATCATAATTGGTACATATATATAGAACACATAGTATTATATGAAGATAATACATATAACACAATGTGATACCCTCCTATGCTGAGCTTCAAATACATTTTTTAAATAATCGTAAAATAGTTGTTTAATAAAAAACAAATTATTAACCACCATCATCTCGTTTTGAGAACGAAAAAATATTTTCTTTCTTTTGTGTACAGATTAATTTGTTTCTTTTCCCTAATGTTTACCAGTGGTAGGTCAGTTTATTTTTTTTGATTCTTTAGACTCGCTTTGGATAAGGAGACGTTTTGGATAATGACTGCCAACTTCCTGTAAATGGAGAGGCACTAAAAGAAGAAGAAAGACAGTTTATAGGTGGTATAACATAAACCATAAAATAAACTTGTTACATAGAGATAAAATGGACATGAACATCTTATACCTATACATATGCGGCACGATACTGGCCCACAGTCCGGCTTCGTGCTCGGCGACCAGATCTGCGAGGCAGGCGATGGCACGGCTGTTGTTGGACGTGGGCAGGCCACTCACTTCTGAGCCTTCGATGATGCTCAATAGCTTCACAGCTGCAACCTCTTTAGCGAGATCTTCCGATGGCGAAGAATCCGGATATGAGGACGCCCCGTACGCGTTGCCAACCTACGATGACGGCGACAATGATTCTTTTCATTATAATATCTCCAATAAAATAATAAGGAAAATTTAACTCTCCTCAAGGCAAACTCACTTGAAAATCAGCATTTAAGAATCGTTTCTGGATTAAATATTTTTTTAACTAATTAATAAGTAGAAAATTATAACTTACTTTCACAGTGCAGTCGTAACTGACAGGACCTTTTTTTGGTCGCAAATCATACAGTTTGTACACAGGCTGGGGCAGCCCTAACTTCTTGCAGGTCCACTCCAATTTCTCATAAGATGACGTGGAGTCTGGTGGCGGCTCTAAGCTATGAGCTGCCGCAACGTGTGTCACTGGATCGGTACTTTCCTTATTGTTTATGCAAATTAAATGATTAAAGAATGTTATACATAAAAAAACCCTCTTTTCATACTTTGAAAGAACCAACAAAATGTGTACAACCCTTTAATTTGAAATGTTTTAAGTCTATTTAACTCTTTGAGCGATAAATTGCCTGATTTAACACGTTCACGCCGGGGTCCATTTTCATTTATTTTGCTGAGAGGCGGCGCACAAATGAATGCCGCGCTTCATCCAGCGCAATTTTTGTTTGTTCAGACCTGTATGCGTGTGTGTTTGCTCAATAGAATAGTGAGTGCTTATTGTGCAAGTTATGAAATTCGTGACGTTGTTTCATCCTGACCACAGATTTCTGCCAGTAAATATAACTAGAAAGGTGGTAAGGATGTTTTTTTTTTGTAATTTTGGCACTTACAAAAATATTAAATTGTTATTAATTTAATAATTTTCGAATGCGTACCACCGGTGGTATGCACCGCCCCACGAGACAATTTAGTGCGGGCCACCGGTGGCCCGCGCCGCCTGATGAAAGAATTTATTGCGGGCCACCGGCGCCGGCCGCCCGCGCCGCTCGACGAGACAATCTAGTGCGGGCCACCGGGGGCCAGCGCCAGCGTGAACATGTTAAAACATGCGCCGTGAAATGCCTACTTTTTACGTAAAATCTGCCATGGACTGTTGTCTCCGTGGTACAGTGGTTTAGCCGCTTACTTTGTAAGTTAGAGATCCCGAATTCGATCCCGGGTCAAAGGAGTAGTGGAGTCTGGATGGTGGTAGGGTTTTTCAAACCCGCCTGGCTACCTGCCACCTTCAATAACAATCTGCCGTCATAAGAGCATTACTGTGTCCCGGCAGTCATACATATGAGAGCTAGATGTATTCATTTAAGGCAAAGTATATTAGTTGTAACTAAAATAAACTATGTAGTAAGCTCAAAAATTTTAATAATTTATTTAGTTAAGTAACTAGAATATGGAAATGAATAGTTATTCGAACATGCATATATAGCTTCATAGTTAAAATCGAATGGTAATGTGAGGACACATATAGTGGCTCATAGCACTTAAAAGGTTAAGTATTCTATTATATCTTAACAATATTTAATATAAAAAAAAACTTCATGATTATTTTGAAAAATACATCTAATACTTACCACAATATTCTTGTGAGCGGGTAACTGTAAGGGTATGAGATCAACCGTGTTTAAGCGATCTCTCAGGTTAGAAAGCCTTTGGGATGCTGAAACTTTGCTGCTGCCTTTTGTGTCAGTCTCTTTTTCATTACGTGTGGAATGCTTCTATTTAAACAAAGTATTATTTTAATATTAATAAACTATATCTAATTTAGTATAAACATTAAAACTATATATTAAGATTAATTATAAACAAAAAAAACTGAAACTGTAGTCTGATTGACTTTAGTTTCAGAATCATAAGTATTATTTAACCTTTCCAACAATATCACCACATTTTCTTCCACGTCGAATTGTAAATCACTATTTTAGTTGTTCGGACATCATATATAAATGTTACTTTTATTGTTATATTTTTTATAATTTAAAAAAAATCTAGTAAATGGTCAATCGATTTTATTATATCCATGGCGATATTCTAACTATATGAATAACTTTCCACAAGGATACTACTACTGCCTATTTCTCTTTGCAAATAGTAGTGTTTTCTATATTCATTTTTCATTCAGTTAATATCCACGTCTTAGGATGACTTAGGATGTCTTAGGATGGAAGACGGATAAAGCGCACAAATTTTTCGTTTTCGTTCCAACTTCTACCAATGTGAAGATTATATTTAATCCTTTAAAGTAGAATCCGGTAAACGACAAGCTATTTTTATAGAACGAAAACAATTATAACACTAACAGGCGTTCTTTGAAATCTCAAAATTTGCGGCAACTATTAATAGGTGTAACTTTTTTAATTTTTCCTAAAGCAGAAACTACCTCATCATTAAATGTAATTATTTCACGTTGTGATGCTGAGCTATAGCTTTTAGAAAAATTTAACCCAACTTTTTCAGACTTCTCAATAATCTTATTTGCTTGTTTCGTCTGCTGTTGTGTGTTTTTCGTTTCGCTTGTTTTGTTATATTTATTATGCTGCAACAAAGCATAAAAAACTTTGAAACAATTATTTGGATTATTTTATTCTTCAATATAACATAAGAGTGATACAATATTTTAATGATACTTCATTATTTGTGTTATTTTAAAATGAATATATTTATAAAAATGGTCCAATAATTCTGGTTATAAGATCTCCTAGCCGGTGTTATTCTTTATTTATGGAATACATATTTACGAAGCACATAAATATTAATAACTTAAAATAATTTAATTTCCTGTCCAACTTGTTTTTTCTGTGACCTATTTCTTTTTTTTATTTGATTCTTTTTGGGATTTTTATCCCAATGGACATATCAATCCCATTTTATCCATTTTCATCACTACAACATACATATTACTAAAATATAAAAAAAAACGGCCCTATTCAGCCAATTGTTATATCTCTGGCAAATTTTGAAGTTGGTTCTGCCAGGATGGATTGTATCAGTCCCACAACCATTCCCCTCCGACGTGTCGCCACCTTGCCGTGGTGGAGGGGCTTGCGTGTCGCTGCGATTCGTGAGGCTATGCCGGATAGGGCTTCCCATACCGGACAAGCTCGACGGGGAGCGGCCAGACGAAGAGCGACACACTCGATGGAAAGCCATCTGTTCTGTCAGGTGGTCCGGCGTCTGACCCGTAGCGGGCGGCCGGTGTAAGGAGGACGGGTCCGGCGTGCACTAACCCTGCCGTCGGACAGTAACCGTCAACGGTGGTGGAGACTGCGTCACTTCACCACCCTCCGTAACCCGCTGCGTTCACTTCAACGACCCCTGGTTGACGCTCAGGGGTACGTCGTGGCGCGGTGGGCCGGGGGGCTTGCCTTAATTGGCCGGCCCGCGAGAAGGAAAACTCTTCAAACCAGAGAGAAAACTCTTAAAAACCTATAGGTACCAGGCGACCCCTATAGGATATAGCCTTACCCCCGCAAGCGGGGCTCTGCGGGGCTGGACCTTTACTTCCCTAGCTACTCGTGAGTTTCACTATGGAAAATTCATTAAAAACTAAAAAACTAGAGAAAGCGAAGGAGGAGGCGATGACACGATGCGTAAGCGTCATATTGGAGAGACTGCCGAAGAGTCAGCTGGCGGCAGCAGTAGAGAGAGAGAGTGCAGATTCCAGAAGACTGTCCTTACAACGGTCCTCTGAAGGTCGCGTTTTCGCGACGGCGAAGAAGGGCGCCGCCGAACCATCCCCCATGGGGAGTAGGACATCGTCGGCGGCGCGCAGCGACCGAAACCCCTATGGGGGCATGTCGGAGGGTGAGGCAACTGATGCCTCATCGGTGACGGGGCGCGTCACGCGGTTCCTTCGGGAGCCGCGCAAGCGCCCCCCCAACAATCGTTACGGACGAGTCGTCCAGCGACCAACCCGTCACGACAAAAGAGCGGCGGACCACAGAGTCCAAGAGGGGACGTGGGCGCCCACCCACAACTGGAGATTACATCGGCCTCGCCGCTGCTAAGCAGCGGCTGGTCGAAGCCAGGCGTCTGGAACTCCAGATGGATCTAGAGAAGGAGGTGGCCTTCACCACCAGCCGAAACCGCGAGTTGCGGTCTCGGTATATGGAGGCGAGGAGGTGCCCCTGCTCAAAAATTAACGAGACGGCCATGGCGCAAACCCTGGCCGAACAGGCGGAGGCGGAGGTGGAGGCCATACTCTCTGTGGTCTCCAAATCTTCCAACCTGAAGGGCACCATGCAGAAGGCCCTCAAGTCTTCTGCCAGTGCCCTGAGGGACATCGTTGCCGAGGCGCTCGGTCGCAATGCGACCGAAGAAAACAGGGTGCTCGAGACCACAATCGAGCACCAAGCGCAGCAGATCCTGTGGCAGCAATAGGAGATAAACGCGCTGAGGAGGGAGCTCGACGAGCTCAAGAAGCAGCTCCTCAGCGCGTCTAAGGTGGCGAAGGCTTCGGAGACGGCCACGCCGGTGGACGCCCGGGAGGCTGTAAAAGAGACCTTCCGGGAGGTCCTTATGCAGGAGCGGGAATTTACCCGATCGTGCTTGGCCGCCTTCGAAGATCGGCTCTTGCCGGTCAAGACGGTCCGTCCGCCGCTAGCGGCGGACAAGAGAAGGTCGGAGCCGAAACCGGCGCCGACTCCGAACCCGGCAACGGCCAAGGGGAAAGGGGTGGGGAAAAAGGCCTCACCCCCAGGCCCAGAAGGAGAAACCGACTACATCCGCCTCGGGACCGGTTGAGTCGACCTCCCGCGACGTCAGTGACGTCATGCTCCCCTACACCACCTCGGCCAACAAAGGTTGGTCCGAGGTGCTGAAGAGAGGGAAAAAGAAGAGGCCCCAGCAAGGGGCAGTCGTCCCGGCCGCCAAGGCAGCCGCAACAGGGACGAAGACGGGGCCGGGCCGCAAACCAGCGGCGACCCCGGCCCCCAACAAGAAGAAAAAGGCGAAGAAACGGCCGTCGCCGCTCAAAACGGCGGCCGTTGTGGTTACGCTCTCTCCCGACGCTGTCGAGAAGGGAGAGATGTACCAGTCTGTCTTGACGCGGGCACGACAGATCGTCAGGCCCCAGGAGCTGGGGATAGAGAGGGTGACGTGCGCGCGGACGCAAACCGGGGCTCGTTTGTTCGAGGTCCCGAGGGCGGACAAAGACCGGCACGCGTGTGCAGTGCCTAGTCGGAGCAGCGCCGTGCTGTTGAGGCCTTGCTCGGGCCGGACCTCTCTTTGCCGCGGGTCATGGATGCCATGATCCGCGACGAGAGGGTCTGGGAGGCCGTGTCTTCC
>DWQX01004607.1:0-14627 GCA_018245475.1 Pharmacophagus antenor
ACTCCTTCTAAGTCTTCTAATATTTCACGGATTTTAGAGTGAAATATTGTCTGTTGCGCAATTATTAACGTACGGTAGCGACAAGAATTGGTAACGCCCGAAAGGCTTACCGAAGGTGCATAAATCGGCGCTCGGTGCATCGTCTAACTCAACACATCCAATACCCGTAGCGAGCTGTTTGCTAAACGCAGTAGCCCCCTGCAGTTTGGATGCTATCTCCGTGAGTGTCGGCAGCGGGTAAGGAGTAACTCTTTTATCGATTCAAGGTTGACATCCCAATTTCACATAATGTTAAGTAACAACGAGGCCGTAATAGTGAAGTGTGCTCGCTCAGTAGACCCTGGCTGTCATGTTTCACTAATATATCACAGTAATGCAGATTGAAATTAACAATGGTTAGTCCGGTAGTTAGACTGGTTCAAAAAAAACCTTACCGCCGATTAAAATCCATCACTACTCGATGGCCCCGGAATCGATCTCGGAACCTCCACGTTCACGAGTTATTCGGTGAACGGTTGCGTCATACCTTCGTTTCTATAAACTATTTAAAGTATCTAAGGCATCTGTAAAAAGACTTCCTGACGATTAAAGTTTTTCACCCATCAAGTTAAATATATAGAAACTACTTAATTTCTTAAGGGAAAGTACTTAATTTGACGCAGACTACTGATTACATGCTTTGCTGGTAATTCCCGGACATAACCTGTCACATTTGATACAGCCTCTAGTCTGGCAGTACTCAAATACAAGTCCGAAAGCCCGGTATCGTTTATTTAAGCGATGCAGTGGACTAAAATAAAAAAAATAGAATTATAATTCTTACGAAGTCTAGCCACAAAGAAAAATCACTTCATGTATTAATATTTTTTTATGTACATGCGTATGTAAGTGCTCCGGCTTGCTCTGCAGGTACGTCTCTGCTTCTAGTATTTATTTATAAATTTAATTACGTAATACAGGTGACGCTTCGAGCGTCAACCTCAAGTCTCCGAGATCTAACGTACCTAGCGACTTATAAACAATTGGTACGAACGCGATTCTAGTATCAGACATACCTAAGCTTATAAAACTCAAATGAAAAATCGACGATAACCTAAATAGAGAAACTCAGATAATATATACGATTCTGTAACTAGACGCCTCAACGGTGAGTAAGACGGGGCATAAATTTTTTATAAGTTTCCACGGTGCACTTAAGAGAAATACAGCAAAGTGAAGTGCCAAAAGCTTAACAGTAAAGTTTTTAAGTGTACTGGGGAATGAGAAAAATAAATAATATACGTATACGAGAAAGATACAGCTTCTTTACTGTTTTTCATTATTAAGGAGTTACGTGTCAATACTGTAACTTTGCCTCTGCGGTTTACCGGTTACTTTGTAATACGTCACTTGAGTAGTGTAATCCGTTTGGTGGGATTTTTTCAAATCTGTCTATTCAGCTAAGACTATAAAGGTCAACTTGGTGCCACAACAGCGTTGTTGGGTACCGTCATAATTTGAAAGCCTCAGTATTCTGGGCGAGCACGCGTCATCTATGATCGTCATTGTCACTTAACATCACGTAATATTGAAGTCAAGTGATAGCCCATGGCCGATAGATAAAAAAAAAGTTGTTTCATTTATGACGCAACTTTCTTGAAATTTTGCTGCAAATATTATCAGATATATTATTACTGACCACGAATAATAATATCTTTACTAGAGTCTTTTTTTTTTGATCACCGCAGCGACTAAATAATGACCTCTAATTAGAGTCTCACCAGACATATTTATGCAGAAACTTTTCTTCCTATATTTTGTGTGAAGAAAATAGTTTAATATTGGATTTTTTTTCGTTCATATTAACTTAACGGTTAATAATTTTTATTATATACAATAATTTATTTAATTTTTTTATTATACTGTTGTTTTTTTTATTATTTTAATTTTAAATACTGTTTTATTATTGGGTGGCTATCAATCCATATTAACCTAATAGTAAATAATTTTTGGTGTATACAATAATTTATTTTAAATTTTTTGTACTTTTTTATTATACTGTTGTTTTTGTGATTATTTTAATTTTAAATACAATTTTATTATTAAGTGTTTGTCGATCCGAATGTTTTTGCAGACAAACATAACTTTTTTTGTATGAAAGGCGTTGTGGAATCAAAAATATGAGTTATAACAATTTTAAAAGTACATACAAATCCAAGGTGGTATTGTATGGACACATCAGCGCCATATTGCTGTAAGAAGGCGTTTCATTTAACACTAGGTTAATAAGTGACACCACTGATCTAATAATTTGTGTAAAAACTTTTCTTGTTAATTCGTCATGAAAGTATGTATCACATCACATCATTATCACGTTAATACACACTTTTAAGTTGACGATCGTGCTAAGAAGAATATATATTTTCTTTTTTCAATTGTACATAATTGCCAGACGAAATCGAATATAAGTTTTCAAACGAAAATTATCACATTTGGCAGCAGTTTTTCCAAAAAAACTGGAGGGCTTTAACCGTCGTTTGCCTACATATCGTAAAATATCGGAACGCCTGATCGTTTGTGGCAACGGGTTTTTCTTTTTTTCTTATATTCCTTCCCCCTTTTACTTTATGACAGAGCCTTGTCAAATCTTTATTCAATATCTTTTGTCATATACTATTTCTCGCATTCATTCTTCGTTTTTGCATTAACCCTTTAAGTACATTTGACGATTGAGACTCGTCATCTTACTTGGGCGAAGTTACGGTGGACGAGTCTGACTCGTCATCTGAATTTGAGTAGTAGGCGTTGATTTTTGCGCCAGCCCACCTAGTTGGCGTTGATCGCAAACAATTGCCTAACCTTTGTTTTCGACATCTTACAGTTGCAAATAATTATTATTTTATCCCCGTTTTTTTTTTTATGCGCTATTCTAAGATGTCTGAATTAAAAAAAAAATCATTTTATGGCAGCGAAAATGATAGTTCCAATGAAGTAGAATTAAAGCTGTACACAGCGATTACAGTGAATTAGAGAGTGAATATGATGAAAACGACATGATTTGAAAAATACCACACGCCACAAAATTATCAGACTTTAAGTTCGTTCTTTTTCTTTATAAATATTTCTATTTTGTTTCATTATATATTTATTTACATTTTGTAATTGAAATTTTCTTTCAAAAATATATTTATATCACCAACATAAGTATATTCCAAATAAAGTGTATTACTCGTACATATTAATCCAGATCATAAAAAATCGAATCCGTTATATATGCATAAAAGTCTCCAAATAATTCAGTACTCAAATGGGTTAATTGATTTTATTACTTTCATACTTCTTTTCTTCTTCATACCTCATCTCATTTCCTTCTTTCGCGCATCACGCTATGATAATGAAAGCAGCCAGTTTATTTATTTTACAATTTTTTCCTTATAATTACGTATTTTTCTACGTTTGCTTTAAATTTTTTTCTTTTATTTATCACAGTTTCTTAACCTATGTTTTGAACATTGCAGTAACGGGTTATATATGATGTAATTTGTGCTCATTCTTCGCTTTAAGAAAAAATAAATATATAGAAATACGAAGCGACTATAATGCGGTGAGTGAAATGCTTTTTTGAGTTACTAAATTACATTTCTATAAACAAAAGTCGTGAGTCGTCTTGCGTAATCGACATTTGACGAGGGTAGCCGGCACCTGCGTTGGGGTTACATTAAAACCTCTTACGTCCGACGTTGGGGTATATTGTGTTTTAAAACGTTTTCAGTATTAAGTAATTGTATACATAATATATGTGTACTTATATACTGTATACTTATACATCTTTTCTTTTTTTATTGATCATGGAAGTTATTAAAACTGGTTGAACATAAAAATTATTGTCCTTCGCCGGTATCACAATTTTTTTTCTTGTCGAGTATAGATTAACACATGACATCAATTTCAACAGATAATAAGTGATAATGAGGCTTTAGGTAGTGAAACGTGTAAAGCTATCACATGTATGATTATAGGAAAACAGAAATGCTGTTATGTCGGCAGATTGACATTGATGCTGGTAGATAGCCAGCCAGGTTTAAAAAGCCTACCACTATCCAGATTCCACTACTCCTGTGGTTCGCGAATCGAACTCGGGACCTACCCGTTGCAAGGCAAGTGGTAATCCACTGCGCCAGTTATAGGAGTTAAAATATAACTGTAAAAATTTTTTGCTTGTTTTTTTTTTCAATGGCATCCCGCCGTTTCATTTCTTAATACGATTTATATAATACAGGGTACTTCGCTTTGCTATGTCACGATGTCGGCGCGCCGGGCTTGGCGGTGTTTTTGTTTGAATTGCGTGACTATGAAAGTTAATTGAACTTTATTAATTACAATAATAATCATTTAAAATTTACATTCGTATGTAGAATATATTGCTAATTTTGTTCTCTTAATTTCCTTGTTTTTTTTTCTTATAATTTTGTCTTATTTTCCTTATTACTAGAAAAAACAAATTGTTCCAGATTGGTTTACGTTATCAAGTTTATATATTTTTTGGGATCTTTATTTTATTTCCATAATTTCACATTATAATTTAATTACATTACAAAGGGTATGCTGTAAGCATTTCGTCAAAAATTATGCTACATAAAACAAATTATGTTTTTGAATTATGAAGGTATTCCAAAAAGGATTAAGGTTGGTATTTTCAATACAATGTGGAAGAATATTTCATGCGAAATAATATTTCGTTACATATATTAAATATAAAAGTATTTTTTCTCACTTTATGCTTAAATGAAATCTGAAATAATGGAAGAAAAATAAAAATAAAACTGTAGCATATATGGAAGGTAACTTGTAAAAATACAATAATAAATCAGTCTTGTGTACCGTCGCTTGTCGTTTCATTGCATAGTTCACAACTGGCGACGAGGATGGGATCGTATGGTATAATGAAACGCTGTTGTCGATGTGCAAATAAATCAAAAATTTTAAGTGCCGTTTAAAAGTTCGTAATGCGTCAAATGCTCGAGAAAATTACATACACGATGCCCTTCTTATTTTCCAGTCCAATAGAACTTGATGGAAAAATCACTGAGAATATACTTTGTATTTTAAGCAAACAATCGCGTAACATAAATCTTTCCTCGCCCGAACCAAACGTGATGTCTAAGTCATAAATATTGTTTTTTTTTATTTGTTTTTCTTTTTTATATTTTAAATATGACTCGATGTCGACTATTTGAATATAATCAACTGTGTTCTCAATTATGTGACGAATATTTTTAACGATATTATTTTTTATACACGTTATTTGGTTTATTTATGTACATAAGGATTCTGATTTTAATATTATGTAGTTGAATTATTTAAATACAACTTAAATTTTAATCGAAGTCATTACATTTAAAAGTTAATTATATTATTTTGAATTGTGTGTTTGAATTAAAATCTAAAATTGAATACTGTAAAGCATCAGTGAGTATTAGCAGCTTAAAATATATTTTAAAGCTTGTACATAAAACGCATATATTCTATCCTGTTTAATTATTCTTTTGTCGCTTATGAGCTAGCACTGGACTTCGATTGCACCTGATGTTAAGTGACTATTAGGATGTAGAAGCGAAGCATGTGTCAGCTCAAAATGGTTATCGCCCTTATGTATGTATGATTGTGTTCCGGGAATGTTGTTATGTTGGCAGGTTAACATTGTGGGTGGTAGCTAACCAAGCGGTTTTGAAAACCATAGGGTCCGGTATTCGTACCCAGTACTTCCGTGTAACAAGCGATTAACCACTGCGCGGAGGTAGTCGAGATCGTTCAATACATGTATAGTGAAGTAAATCTTGACATACGTACATACTAACAATTTATTTATAAGTGATGCTTCCAATGATGTTTATATACTTCCTATATAATAAATATTTGTTACGTCATTCGATCTATTGACAAAAACTTAACAATTAAGTAATTTATACAATTTGAGCTATAAATGTTATGTAAAAAGGAATAAATCGAATTTACAAATATATAAATTGTACAATGAAAGATGATACGCAGCTAGGTAGACAGGGGTTTCCCCTTTTGGATTTTTAAAATAAGATCTTTTTAGCGGATGAATAACTTTCTATAGTGGAGTTTTCGATCGTTTAGTATCTTTATATAATTTATAAATATCAAAGTTTAACTAGCTAACGACTATCAAACGTTGTTTCAAAAAGATCAAAAGGTTGTTAATATAAAATATTATAGAGTTTTTTTTTCGGTGCTCCGAACTGGAGCAGACATTACGCGTCGCGCTCTATTGTAGTCCGTATCTCTTTTTTTATTTTATTACCCAACAGTAACTTAATAGCCCGTCCTATTCTCGGACAAAGGGTTTGCCGTTTCGTTTAATAATTACATTTACAGGGGTGAAGCTTTAGTTTTTGTTCTATTTACTTGCTCCATTGAAACGGTTTTCTTGCGTAACTTAATTTATTATGGAGAGCTTGAAATTTTTCTGAAACATATTTGCGTAGTTTTTTCAATGTTAAAAAAAATATATACGCTGATGGTAAGTTAACAGGTGGCCATCGACGTATATATTTTTATCAGCAATAAGGTAACGCTCGTCCTCAATTTCACGTGACGTTAAGTGACAATGAGTAAATATGATTTAATGAATTGCTCTACGCTATTCTTCATATACTTCGATCAAAAAATGGTTTGCTCGATCGAGAGATACAAATAAAGCTTATAAAACTTTTCCAATCGCTTTATTGACCAACCGACGCTTACCGCACTTAGTAAATTGCTTATGTCGGACGAACATTCATTCAAATATTCTACGGATACCTCGACTTATCTTGGCATGCCGCTGTGTGTGTGTGTAGTATGCAAATTTGCATTGTATCGCACACACGCAGCCGTCGTCGTTAAAGCCGGACGTAATTTTTAATTTAACGCATACTTGTACTGCATCAACTGTCACGCACAAACAGTCACAGTAACTACACGAGCTTAACGCACACATAGCCCCTCGCGTCAATATGAGTTAAAATATCTATACAGGATACTTCAATATATTCAATAAATGTGAATTTATAATTTAATAATAAAGAAAACAACAACAAAAGTAGCCCGTTACTTTTCTTATAATTATTGTTGTTTTCTTACAGTTTTAATGATTATTTTATTATTATTATTTCAACATTTTGAACACAAAAGTTTTCAACCATTTTTATTACCTTCATAATAATACATTTATTAGTTACACCGTAAAATAATAGAACGAGATTAAGAAGTAACATTAAAATTCAAAACGTTAAATATTTGTTTTAATAAATAAAATATTTTAAAAGTTACAAATAAACGTAAAGATAAATTCTAAATGATTTTTTAAAATGAAATAAATAAAGGGTGTTTAAAGTTTTTGTGCTATTTTTACTTAAAGGCAAGCGGTTTATTCATAATGGCATTGTAGCGAAATGTAAGGAACGGTTCACGGGGTACATCGACGTCTGCAAAGAGCACATCTGCACACTAAAATGATAATGAAGACTAAAGTTAAACAGCTTCAGACAACCCCTAGAACAATAGAGCCTCCGGTATATCAAGCAAGTTAGGTACTTAGTGCAACTAACTTCTAGTCCTCGGTATTAGACCGGGCAGACTGGATGGCAATTTATTGATGTACGTTATATTATCTATATTATATATGCGTGTGTGTGTGTGGTTTTTATAATTTAATTTAAGTGTAAATATAAAGGCTATAACATCTAAGATAATTAACCATTACACACAATTTTATAGTTGTTGGCAAATGTTGTTTCAATAAATAGTCAAAAATAATTACTATACAATACAGAAGTGATTCCAAAATTTTGAGATTATATTCCCCTAATGAAACTTATACTCTTAGTATTGGCTAGTACCAAAATAAATATAACCTAAAGTGCAAAAAAAAAACTTTATAAAAACTAAAGAGATTGTTGTCTGTTTAATGGAAGACCAATCCCAATATTGCCACATGCGCCATTTTCTTTAAGTTATATTACATATAAGTTATAGTATCTCAAAAATAATATTCAATATCCAAATTGTCTATCTAACACTGTGTACTAAATATTCAATACGATTAAAATAGGTTTAACACTAAGCGACAGGTGGCGTCTTATTTAAAGTTATCTAATAACGATTTAATTAAAGCAACCGTAAAGTTAGGACTAGCGCGTGCTCCCGGTTTATTAAAGGATATTCACAAAAGATGTCGCAGACTATGTGAGGTAAACCGTACTAGGTTTTGAGAAAGTTAAAGACATAGTTACAATCGCTTCAAGCACTTTAACTGCCTTCGTGGCGCAGTGGTTTACTTGTTACGCTTCCTGTGTAACACCGAGGTTCGATTCTATGGCTACACAAATATTTGAGTTTTGATAGTAGTTGTAAATGTGAGAGCCAGAGTGTGAGCGAACACGCTTCATATACAACCTCATTGACACTTAACATCGAGTAAAATTGATGCCGAATGTTAGCCCATTAACGATAAAAAAAAGGGTAACAAGCAATTGGTAAAACAAAAAATGACGTTTCACTTAGTGCAACTTCACGTAGACTGGTTGTTACAACAGTATCAATTAATCATGAATGCTAACCAACTAGCGACGAGAGCCGAGTTCAGGATACAGCAGGCGCCTCATCCGGCGCAACAATGAATAATTTCGCTGAAAGTTCCATAGCACAGGTTCGCGCGGAGAGCGTCGTTCAGTTCGCTGCAAATCAGTCGCGACACGAACTGTTTATTTCAATTTCGACAGTTAAACTAATAGTATGCACTTGCCGCAATTTTAATTCTTAAAGAAATTTTAAATATTATTTACAATATAATTTATTTATTTAAACTTTTTCGAGAATGTTTCAAACCCGATTGAAAAGCAAGTGAACAAGGAAGGATATGAGCGAGACCTGTCATAGGGTGCATTCGACGTATAAGTTGACTAATTAAAACTGCACGAAGTAGACTGTTGTTATAATATGAAAAACGTTTCGCTTCAGGGTTTTGAACTAGGTTGATAACAAAGGAACACATATGCGTAAAGCCTATGTGCCGACTCTCCTCCGGAAAGTAAAATTCGTGTACGTGAACACTTATTATTAATTAACAAAATAAAGTTAATTAACTATAAAAATTTAGTTAAGATAATCGTTTTTTGATTAAATTTAAATATTAAGTCGGAGCAGCTTTTACGAATTTGCAAACTTTATTATACTAACGCTTACAGACCGGCGGAAGTTGCGAAGTGCTATTCATTATTTTGTTACCAGTTCTGAAATACACTTGTTATCTATGAAACTACTAACTCCATTGAATTGAGAATGCGTTTAATTGTAAACTATTTAATACCATTTAATATAAAATCGATTACCGTGTTTGGATCACGGACTGGTGTTATTTGAGTTTCAGGTACTTTAATCCGTTATCAGATAGTTTCAAACTAGAAACGAATGGCGAAATGTGTGTTATTTGTTAAAGTTAAGCGAAAGCGGTGACTGACATAACCAGCCAAGAGGCGAGAGAGCATCAAATATTAAGGTGAATGCTTTCAGAATTCTTCTATATACAATCTTGAAAGTGCATAGCTAAGTTTATTCAACTTTTGCAATAGGAACGGACACTAATAATATTTCCAGTAAATACATCATGTAAAGGAACATAACAGTTCTTTAAGCATTTATAAGTTTATTTACAAATAATGTGGAGAATTCATTTATTATTAATGGATGTATTACCCTTTCCGTGAAAATTTTTAATTTAAGAACGGTGAAAATATTTCTTTAATGTTAATTTAAATGCAATCCTTGTTTAAATACGAATAATAAATCACTTAAGATACGAGTAATCATTACATAGTTTATCAATTACATTAGAGTTCCGACTGACATTATAAAATGATTCAGATTTTTTCTTAACAGCAATGTTCTAATCAAGAAAAATATTGCAATTTTACTGTGAACATTTGATCGATACTTTGTAGGTATCATCCTGAATAATATTACAATTAGTTTATGAAGAAACCATATCATAAGCCACAAGCCTAATTGCCACCCTAGTTTGTGTAAAATATACTCTATACAATTTTGTATACAATCATTCCTTTTTTTTTAAATAATATTAATTAAAAATAAGGGTTCACACTCAACAGTAGCTTACATAGAAACTATAAAACTACTTTGAAATTAAATAGAATGATTTTAATATTCTCTTTTAATTTAGATGCCTATATAATATATAAAAAAATGTACTGAACACTTCTACGAATTCTCTTTATTGCTTTATCGATAGTTATTATCGTATATTTTTTATCAAACACCAGCAGTCTCAGTCCAACGTTTCATTTGTTCGTGCAATAACCGTGCTTAGTGACAAGATTAAATAAAAAATGTCAGATCTTTTGTATGATGTGGAATATGCTAAAACTGGAAAATCGGAATGTAAATTGTGCAAAGAAAAAATTTGTAAAGGACTTCTTCGCATTTCAATTAACCTACAATCCGCATTTTGTGACAAAAAACAACCACATTGGCATCACGAAGAATGTTTTTTTAAAAAAATATATTTGAACAACGTCAGCGAAATTGGAAAATTTAATTTACTCCTTCACAAAGATCAAGAAAGATTAAAAGAGAAAATCAAAAATTCTTCAGCTATAACATTTTCGCAAGCAGAAGGAAGTAAAAGAAATTTTGATACTACTAATATTCAAACTCTGTCAACTTTTTCAATAGAATATGCAAAAACTAGCAACGCAACATGTAGACATTGTGATATTAAAGTTATCAAAAATGAAATAAGAATCTCTAAATCTAAATACGACCCAAGATACGGAGACAGCCTAATGTGGTACCATGTACAATGTTTTATTGATAAAAGAGAAGATCTGATGTTCTTTGGTAAAGGTGAAGATATACCAGGGTTCGAAAATCTCAAATCTGACGACCAAGCAGTAATAATGAACCAAATTAAAAATTTAGATGAAGAATGTTTAATTAAAAGACTAAGAAAGAGTAAAAGTAAAGATGCAGACATGAAGGAAGATGAAGAATTATTAAAAAAAATATCTGAGCAGAGTAAATTGTTTGATCATTACAGAAACGATTTGAAAGCCTTAAGTAAAAATGAACTACATGATTTATTATTAGAAAATGGACAAGACGTACCGTCAAATCGAGAAGAATGCATAGATAGATTAGCTGATTACATGGCGTTTGGGGTACCAAAAAGATGCCCAGATTGTAAAAATGGACAAATAGTCCTTGATAACTTCTATTATAAATGTATTGGCGATGTAAGTGAATGGACACAGTGTTATTACACCACAACAAATCCAGAAAAGGAATTCATGAAAATTCCGAAATCATTACAAAATCATGCGATATTTAAAGAATTTAAAGGATCAATTGATCAAAGACTTTTTTTGAGCACGTCAACCTCCCGGGAATTAAGTACAAATCTGGACTCGATAAACCCTCAGATAGACAAACAATATCCACTGAAGAATATTCAATTTTATTTGTACGGAAAACTTCATACACCTAAAGCTACTCTTAAGCTACGTATCTTAAAACTTGGAGGGCTTGTTGTAAGCAAACTTACTCATACTATAGCTGCAGTTGTCACTACAAAAGAAGAATTAGACAAGAATAATCCTATGATCCAAAGTTTTAAAAATAAAAATATAGAGGTGATTGATGAATCATACTTTGACTTAATAAATGTTGAACATGGAACGGTAATGGATTCTCTAAAACTCATTGAAGAAAATAATATCGCCAATTGGGGAGGTGACTTATTCAAAAGAATACCACAAAATGTCATAGAAGGGAAAATTGTTCCGAAATCGGGCAATATGTATCAAAGTTCTTTAAAAACCAATGTCTCAAAGTTGGTTATAAAAAATGGTCTGCCCATTGATCCAGACTCAGGGCTTAAAGACACTGCACACGTTTATAAAGACAGCATAAAATCGTATTCAGTAGTTTTAAGCAATGTTAATATCGAAGACAATAAAAATTCATATTATAAGTTACAATTATTAGAAGCCGACGACAAAGAAAAATACTGGGTTTTTCGCTCATGGGGAAGAATTGGAACATCTATTGGAGGTTATAAGCTCGATAATTTTACCTCAATTGATGCAGCTAAAGAACATTTTATTAAAATTTACAACGATAAAACTAAAGAAGAGAAATGGATTTCAGATGATGAATTTACAAAAAAGCCACGAGCCTATTTTCCAATTGACATAAATTATGGAGATATTAAACAATCATCTATTCAGTTAGACACTGATTCTAATTTACCAAAGTCAGTTCAATTACTAGTGATTAAAATATTTGATACTGAAATTATGAATAAAACGCTTATGGAATTTGAACTTGATATTGACAAAATGCCTCTAGGAAAACTGTCGAAAACACAAATAAAATCGGGATATACTGTGCTGTCGGATTTGCTTCTAGAATTCGATAACAATATCCCTGATAAGAAAAAAATAAAAGAAGCTTCAAATAAATTTTATACATTAGTGCCGCATAGTTTTGGAACAGATTCTATTAGACCATTAGATAACCCTGAGATTATTAAAAGAAAAATTGAAATGTTAGATAGTCTGTTAGAAATTGAAATTGCGTACAAATTATTGCATTCTCCCTCTGATGGCTCTCTAAGTTCCATTGAATCTCATTACCTTAAATTAAAGTCAGAAATAATACCAATAGAAAAAACTACATCTGACTTTGAAATTATTTCAACATATATGAAGAATACTCACGCTCCAACACACTCTAATTATACACTTGAAATTGAAGAAATTTTTACAATAGTACGCGAAGGTGAAAATGAACGATACGAAAAATTTAAAAAGCTTCCCAATAAACGATTACTTTGGCATGGATCACGGATATCTAATATAGTGGGTATTCTTTCCCAAGGTTTACGTATAGCTCCACCTGAAGCTCCTGTAACAGGTTACATGTTTGGCAAAGGCGTATACTTTGCAGATGTGGCCTCAAAGTCAGCTAACTACTGTTTTGCTAACAAAAGAAATTCTACTGGGTTTGTTTTGTTATGTGAAGTAGCACTTGGTGGAATGAAAGAATGCTATAAAGCAGAGAATGTAACTAAACTTCCTGACGCAAAACATTCAGTTTGGGGCGTAGGTCGAAAGCAACCAGATCCTGCGCAAAACAGAACGCTAGATAACGGTACCATAGTACCATTGGGTACACTTGTTGATAATAAAGTCACAAGTTCACTACTCTATAACGAATTTATAGTTTATGACGTTGCACAAGTCAATGTTAAATACTTAGTACAGATAAAATTTCATTATAAATAATTACTTTTTACCACAACCAAATTATTATTTTGATGACATTGTTGTCAACACAAATGTTATAAACCTAAATATTATCAATAAATTTTATTTACAAAGCATTGTTTTTATCCGTGTTCCCAAAACCTAAAAGTAAAGGTGATATTATATTTATTTATTTTTTAACATTTTATAGATATTATAACTGTGAAGAACCTGTATGTTCCATATAAGTGATCGTTTATAACATAATATAAATCATTGTCAAAAGCAGGACTGTACCTATTTATGCTATTATATATAGCCGTGATGTAAAAGGGTAAATACCCTGTACATATATATGACGCTAAGTAACATGTTTGCAAAACACCTCATTGCGCTCTTTATCTTGTTTAAAAATGATGACCTTATTTATCCAATAATTTTGCTTGCTATAGAACTCTCTAATTAGAAGCCTGCCTAGAGAGGACAATATGGACCACAGAGCTGTAAGAGTTAAAGCCGATAATATCAACGAGGGGGAGCATGGTGAGTCATGCGACCCCCCTTTCACGATGGAGGAACTCCGATGGTCATGTCGAACTTCAATGCCAAGAAGGCTCCTGGCGCAGACGGCCTCACCGCGGACAACTGCCGGGCGGCCATCACTGTAGATGCTAGCCTGTTCTTAGCGCTCTCCAACCGGTGTCTCGCCCTATCCTACTTCCCCAGGAGGTGGAAGGAGGCAGCGGTTGTAGCGTTAAGGAAACCCGACAAGGAGGACTACACGCTCCCGAAGTCCTACCGACCGATAGGACTCTTGCTCATAATGGGCAAGATCCTCGAGAAAATGTTGGTCCGTAGGATCCGGTGGTACTCTGCCCCGTATATCAGTAACCACCAATACGGCTTTATGCCGCAGAGGTCGACC
Source organism: Pharmacophagus antenor (assembly GCA_018245475.1). Classification (NCBI taxonomy): domain Eukaryota; kingdom Metazoa; phylum Arthropoda; class Insecta; order Lepidoptera; family Papilionidae; genus Pharmacophagus; species Pharmacophagus antenor. Next base: position 14,236 of record DWQX01004607.1, read on the forward strand.
GAGAGCTCCCTCTTTGACATGATCCAGCTCATCAGGACGAGGTTGAAGGAGAAGGAGATCGTCGTGCTGGTATCATTAGACATAGAGGGAGCCTTCGATAATGCCTAGTGCTCTGCGATACGGTGCAGACTGGCCGAGACTCGCTGCCCCGTGAATGTGCGACGCTTTGTCGATAGCTATTTTAGCGAACGCAAGGTGTTCGTTAGGTACGAGGGAGCTGAGTGGGCCAGAGAGACCACCAAGGGGTGCGCGCAGAGATCCATCGGTGGCCCAACCTTCTGGACCCTGCTCCTGAATCCGCTTCTTGAGGAACTAGAGAAGCGCGGGACACACTGCTAGGCGTTCGCAGACGACGTCGTGCTGATCTTCTCCGGGCAGAGGACCGAGGAGAT
>DWQX01004608.1:0-14624 GCA_018245475.1 Pharmacophagus antenor
TATATATATATATATATATATAAGGGAAGAAGGAGAGTTTTTATGTATACGGTAAATACTAACCTGTAAATGGTGGCATTAAATTGTTAATGTCCATGTAAGGCCTTATCTCGTAATAATAAGACCATATGCTCCTGTTCGAGGTGAGCCAGTCATCCATGAAATCCCTGACAGCTCTGTACTCGGCAATTTCAGTGAAGTCCGGAGTTCTATTAAACGCGTGCCACGACATAGGTAGCTTCTGCTCCAAGCGGATCTCCCCTTGACGCGGATCGAATATGAAATTCGTCTTTGGTGTGCGGTGCCTATATAGTAATGAATAAATATTTTCATGTATCTTTAGGCACTTAAATTCATAATCGTATATACTTTAAAAAAAATCTAAATGTTTACTTATGGGTTCATATCATTTGACAACCATAAACTAATTAATGGAGATTAAACTTAATAAAAGCACCAAATTTGTTGTTTACGGCAACGGTTTTAAAGATTGAAATCGCCACGATGATTTATAGGGAAAAGGCATGTTAATCAGAAGATACATAAACATAATATATTAAGGAATATGACTCTAAACTTATCATACTAATAATATCCTTTATTAATTATTAATTCATAATCAAATATGACATAGATAAGAACTAAACTTATTTCTACTATTAGTAAAAGTTGTTAACATAACTAAAAATTGAGCTATGAAATTTTAGGTGAACTAAGAAGTCATAGTAATTGATACTAACAGTTCTTCATACTGCAGCGCCGTCTTTGCCATGTCGGTTAGCTTAACGTACAGTATCTCCCACAGCTTGTCCAGTGCCTCGCCTATTAGGAAGTAGTCGTACCACCATTTTAAGCGCTCATATGCTTCCTTGTACTGTGTAAAAGTTTAATTAATAATTAAAACATTGTATTAATAAAAAAAATATGTACAAAGTAAAACTAGAAAAAAATCTTTGAACAGATAAATAATACGTTTAATAGATAAAAACACTTTTGCAGCAGAAGTCATCTTTAAAACAAAATTAGACCAAATTTGGTTTAGAAGTAAACATGTTGAGACAGATCTTCAAACACCTACCAGTACCAAGGGATTTAAAAATGATATATAACTCGCAGAGATTGAAGTGTGCTTGAATGTATCTAAGTAAGCAGTGTGAATTTAGTTAATAACAAAAGATAATTTTTAAAATCATAATTATCATTCAGAATAATAATATTTAAAAATATATGATTATTTTCTTCTAAATCAGAGATCTTAAATGTTAATTACAAATATTTTAATAGATATGGGTTAACACGAGATCTCAATTTCATCCGATGTTAAGTGACAACGAAGCCGCAAATGTCGCCCAGAATACTTCTGACTCTTACACGTAGGACTGGCAGAGCATAGGAACGGTTTTATGGCACCAAATTGACATTGTTTGTGGTAGCTAGTCATGAGGGTTCAAAAATGTTATCACCATAAAGACTTCGGTATACTTGTACCCAGGGTAATCGAACTCGAGACCTCGCACTACAGGGCAAGCGGGAAACCACTATGCTACCGAGGCATTAGAAATAAATTTTACCTTTTCTCTAACATAAACCACTTGTGGCGTCTTCAAAAAGTTATCCCAAGCGTTATTGAACTCTGCAAAAAGTTGCTTCAACTCATCTTTAAAGGGTATGTATTTCTCTATCTTTTCCCACACAACATTCCATAACTTCTTACTGTATTTCTTAATGTTGGTTATAAGATCGTTGTTCACGAGGTCTTTGTATATGCTGAATAATAAAAAAATCAGATGATAATAAGTGTCAATAGTTTTATATTATGGGTGCGGCTTGTTTATATGAGGTTGTAGGTTCGTATCTACTTTCCTATTCAACTTCTCATGTACAATCTCTTTACATGAATAAATGCTTTAATCGAATGGTTATAATAAATGTTAATAATATTAATATCATTATCAATATTGAACTCTTTTTTCATAACTTTCCTAAGATTTGTTAAGGTGTGACGATTTTCTGGTCAATAATAGTTAATTTTTAAATAAATCAAAAACATTTCTACCAGCTTGTGCTCTGTATTCCTTAGATTAATGACCACTGTAATTTTCAGCATATATTTGAAATTTATAAATTGGAAGACCGAGGAGAGTTGTCGTGTTTTATTCTAGTGCCAGAGGGCGGACGGGCATTGGGTCTTATAGTTATTTGCAATATTATTAACCCGTACGATAACTTTTTTTTTACATTTCCGTCATGTCTTTTGACATTTAATACAAAAGAACATCAATAACACAAGAACTATTTCAAGAGCCGATACCGGTTGTCGCCGTCCACACACCATCCAACCTGTGACTTAATCGCCATTGTGACGGAGCGGTGGCTTTCGACAATAAAGGGTTAAAAAGCGAATGTGGGAAAAAAATATGAATAAAATAAAACTTACCGATCCATTTCATGTCCAAACGTCGATACATAGTTAAAATACGGTGAATCAGTGAGCTCCTGTGTCCTATTATAGAAGAAGTCCATAACACCTTTCCATACGGTAAACACGAACGACTCCGTGTAATGCAGTATCTTGAAGAACAGCGGTTCTATAGACTTGAGCAAGTCGTGCCAGTACACCGAGAGCCTGTTAGTCGCATTCACCCACGTCACCTCCCAATATTCCAGAAGCTTCATGTGAAGATCTCTCACAAAATTGTCATACTGCAAGATCATCGACTCCAGCTTATCGGATATAAGTTCCATGAAATCTGCTTCGAGAACTTTGTTAGCAGACTCCAGGAAATTCGAATACGCCATCTTGATAGAATCAACTACGTAGGTCAAGCTCTGTTTAATCGATTGACTCGTGTTCCCCATCATACCCCACATGTCGTTGACGAAGCCGGGGAGACTCTCCAAATGATTTCTTATCGCCATTTCATCTAGAACATAGTACGTGAATTCGACAATGTCTTTCACATAAAAGTCATTGTGGTTGTAAGACTCGTTCAGGAATCGTTCGAACTCGTCCAGATCGTCTTTGATTACGTGTAAGTCGTTCAAATCGTCGAGGAACTCTCTGATTCGCGGTTTGGCGTCTATCCATATTGCTCTTAAAGCTTGATGTGCCTCCATTGGTGCTTCTTTGATGATCATAAGAGTTTCGTTTACTTGTCCGTACAGAAGCTTCAACGTATAGACCGCTTGTGATTTAACCTCGCTGAATATTTGTGGACGCCATACAATGGAGCTGGTGAGTAGGCGGGAATGGTTCAAACGGATGTAAGAGGCTAAATCGACGGTCGTGACGTCATCGAAGTTACGCCAAGCGTTTAGTTGGGCAGAGCGTGTATCGATAATTTTACCGATTAGATGATAAGAGACATCTGAAATAGAATTTAATTTAAAATAAAAAAAATAATATTAGTCTCTTTATTTATTACCACAAACTAGAAAAATATAAAAGTACAATGATTATAATACTAATTTACAGTTATACAAATATGTTTATTAGTTTATGGGAATTGGCACTTGTAGTAGGTTGTCTTCACCGGTGACAAGTCACCAGGCCACACCTCTCTTTCTCTGAACAGAGTATTACATGATTGGAGGATGACTACATGCGGATATCAACAGTAAAATAGAATTAAGTTGAAGGGTTACGCTACTTATATTAAAAGAAATATGTGGTTTATGATTTTTGTGTAAAGCAGTGTAATGATGAATGCATATATGTTCATTAATCAAAATGGTTAGATACTATAAAGGTTACTATCGTATTATAGATGATGTGTATAGGCGTAGTTAATATAATATTATGTAATTCAAACAGAAGTAATTGTTATTAAAATAATTAATATGTGATATTGACACAAGATTATATTCATGACTGAGATTTCAATGCCTATATAGATTAAGTATTGTGTTCATGCCTTTTTACACACAGTACAGTTGGATATTATAATTAATTTTTTTTTATACAGAATTGTACCCATAAAGCCAAAAAATATTCGTGCAAAAGTTGTACGAGAGGCCTTAGTGTCACCTATGTAATTGTTGCTACGATTTTGTGTTAAGCTCGAATTATATGTCAATTCAGCATGTCTTTTCAGAATTACACTGTACATGAATAGTTGTCGTACGGATAAAACTTCGCAGTAATTATACAATGGCTTAATAGAAAACATGTAGGGTATAAAAGTGCAAACTTTTCAATAGAATATAAAAGAATGAAATATAACTGAAAATAATTAATTTTTTAGAAGTACTGGGGGATAGCCTTTACTTTTAAAATTTCCAGTTTAGAGAAAAATCTGTATAAAAACTAAAGTTATAATTTATTACTTGATTTACAAATTACAGCGTTTTATGCAATTGTACCACGTTTCAAAGTTAATGAACTAAGTCAAAAATAATTTCTGAAAGTTTGGGAATAACGTTGCGATTAATAGAGGCGCAGTTATGACTGATTTTGACAGCTGTTAGGTGGTTCAATACAGCGCATTATTAATAAAAAACAATAAATACTAATGTTGGCGATTGTTTTCTTTTTTTATCAAAGAGCAAACACTTATACAATAAAAATTAGGACTGTGTATTCTTTATTACTGTTTGTTTATCTGAGAAATACTTAGTTTATTTTGATATTGGAAATAAAATAGGATACATGAGTAATAACACTTATCGAGTTTAGGTAATGATAAAAATCAAATAAATCCGTGTCAACTTACCGTTAGTGCTATTGTAATGTCCGACCAGCGCCCTGTCCATCATGGAGAGTTCTGCGAAGGCCGTATCATTCCCGTCTGGATGCAGCACGAGCCCCTTCAGTTTGTACGATGGGTACAACAGCTCCCACGACCCGTTAATTTTGTAGAAGTACGTCTCATTGGCGCGCTGTGTAATCATAATGCGTAATTATTGCAAAACAATTGTAATATAAATAGACGCGTACACTAATGTCTTATCATCTATCTATAAAATCTATAAAAACTAGTAACTAAAAAGTAAAGCTTACATTATATCACAATACATTTTTTAATTGGTCATGGGCTAACACTTGATTTCAATTAAACGTGATTTTAAGTGAGTATGCGGCCACATATAGTAAAACGTATTTGCCCGCAGTATTTCTCGCTCTTACATTACTGGAATTCCGGAATTCAATAATGCTGTTATTACGTCTGACATTGACAGTGTTAGTTACCCAGGTGAATTCGAACTCTAAAACTTTCTCACCATCAGGCTTTACTACACCCGTGGCCAGGGAGTCGAACCCAGGACTGTCGCGTTATTATGTTAACGGTAAAACCATTGCGCCGCGGAGAATTCTGATGCCATGACTATAAAATAGTTTTTGTGTTTTTACTGACAAATTAACCATTTCTTAGTTACTATTCGTAATAAAAGTCATTAATAATAAGGAATATTAATAAACAGTTAAAAGAAAATGACGAAGTATCGACGTTTTGGATAGAATTTTTACACAAATTAGATCCCTCCGTTAGGTGATAATTATAGTCGGTACTCACCTCCCAGTTGACAGCGCTGTTGTTCATATCGATCAGCATCTTGTTACGTCTCAACTTCTCGTAGAACAGCGACTTTTGGAACCTGTAGAACGTTTCTAAGTAGTACCACTTGCTATGTATGTTTATGTCGGACTTCATGTCGAGCGCCAGGTTTGTGGATGGGTGGGCGCATGTTAGCGCGAATTTGTAGTCGCGTATCGGCCCGTTGGAGTTGTCCATCAGTACGGATTGAAGTTTTAAGTATTCCGTCTCGTAGTCCGAGTACTGCAGCTCGATAGAGACGTTGGACATAACCGCGGGCGTTGACAGGTATTGGCCTTTAAAGGTGACGTCCTGAGAATGTTTTTAATAGAATTATATTAATATGAAGCAGTTGGAGTACCATTACACCAATTCAAAAGGCGTGTATACAACTATTTTGAAATAATGTACACTAAAATTATTAAATTATATATTTGGCACAGTCTTGACACGACCTCAAATATAAAAGTTTCTATCATCCTTATATACACGTTATGGAATGGGATTTCGAGTAGGAGGAAAAACCATAATTGCATAAAGCACGGGCGTTAAGTACCTAAATGAAATGCGCAATGCTCTGGTGACAATGGTTAAATATAACACATGCACATATATGCGCTTACGATGCAAACGGGATTAACAGGCCTCTGACGAGGATGTGAAGATCATCCAGATAGCGGTTAAACACAAATCAGTTGTATATATATTGTTGTATATTACCTTTTTAAATGACGGATGTGACAGGGCGAGGTAGACGTCATGCACGCTGCCAGAGTGCGCGGGCGCGGGCGGGGGTGGGCTCTCCCAGCGGCCGCGCAGGTGGGCGGTCTTGTTCTCGTCGCGCACGCACCATGCGAGGCGTGCGTCGCCGTCCAGCAGCGCGTCTTGCAGTCGGTACAGTGCGCTCAGAGAAAACGAGCGCAGGGGGTACTTCACATTCATCACTATCTGCTGGGATTCCGTATCGTCCTGCACGAGGAAATTTATATTGAATTTATTATATTAAAAAATCCAAGAATTGGGTACCAGTACCCTGCATTTGATTCGGTAAGTTAGAAACAAGCCACATTCGGTTAGGTTAAGTTTTGTAAAGCGTTATCTTTGTCTTTTATTGTTGGATCATTGTACGACAGAGAAAACACTATACTAAACCGAACCCGGACAATCTCTGCCGTAAGTCTTATTCCATTTCTAGATGAAAGGAGGGTACTGTACATGCACTTTTTATTTCTTCGACAACATTTTTACATTGCTATTTAATAGTAAAATGATATTCAAAGGCTAAAGCAACTTTGTTCAATAAAAATCTCGTTTTAAGCTATTTTATAATTTATTAATAAAGATATATTAAAAAAAGGAATACAAAGTAGTCTCGATTAAAACATATAAGGTAATTAATCGTACCTCGGTCATGTTGGTGACGAGTATGTCGTACTGTATCCATACGTCATCCGCCCACTGCACGCGGCTGCCGTGCGTCAGCTGCCGCTCTACCGCCTCGTACAGGTTGTCGAAACTCCAGGTGCGCGCGCCGTGGGCCGCGGTCAGTGTTAGCTTCTTGCCGATGTCGTAGGTCACCACATCTAGCTTGCCGGTCAAGTTGAACTTCGTCGCGTTTTGCAGGTGGAATACGGTGGCTTGTTTCACGTCCTGCGATTTTTTTTTAAATTTTAAAATGTCACGTGGTGTCTATGTCGGAGCAAAGTTATGGTTAAAAATATGTACAACGCCGCATGTAATGCATTGAGCGCCACGGAAGTATTATAGGAAATGCAAAGCGCACTTTTTACTCAATAGAATTGATCCCAAAGGCACCTCTTCACCGAAACATACTGGTCCTCGAGAAAAGAAGACTACGGCTCCGCACAGTGACCTTGATAGGTTACACATGTATCATTAACCTTAGCGTTTTGATAGCAACCGTCACACAGTGATTTACCACTTGCCTGGTAACACGGAGATCCCAATTTTATATTCTTATCTAATGGGCCGTATCCGCAATTCCGTTAAAATATCCTTATATAATTATTTAATTAATACAGTGTTTCTCAACCTTACAATAGTAACATTTTTTGTTTATTTCTATTGTTTTTTCGATATTATTAATATTCTTAGTAATTAGCATGTAAGTATATATTGTATAATTTTGGGTCATGTATTCCACTTGTACTAAAAGAATAAATAAAAAAATGCTATTAAATTACAAATAAGATTTATATACTACTTACAATGTTTCCCGTGCTATCATACTCGTGAATATATTTTACACCCACGGGTGTGTGTACATTTTCCACCTCTATATCTGTTGTAGCAAGGTCCAAATTTCTTTCAGTTTTACTCAAAATCTGTACAAAGGAAGCTTTAACAAATCGGTCTTGGTCGAAGTCGATTGTGGCATTTCCATTACTTGTTTTTTCACTTTGCACATAGTAATACTCTGTTTTGACTAAATGTTGTCTGTTTAATGGAACTGAGAGAGATATAGAGCCAATTTGTGTGAAGCCATTCTCTTGCTTCGTGTATACATGGCTCGTATTCACTGTGGCTGTTTTGTTGGGCCAAAATAAATCCACTTTGTTGTCAGAGTTTTCTTCCTCATTATTGATCTGTAAAGGGAAAATATTTAAGTAATCTTACTTGTATGCACATAAGAAATAATCCATAAACATTATGGATTGTGGCGAGTATTGATGTTTTAACTTCCAACAAAAAATAAAGTAAACATGGGTTTCACAGTCAGTTCCAGAGAGCTTAATTGATTTAAATCTTGTATTTTTGTAGTAGAAATATGATTCTAAAGAACATTTGTTCAGGTTGTTCGAATTATTTTTAATTCTGATTTTTTTTTGGGAATTTTGTCGTAAAACCATATGTCAGCCCCGTTGGTCAAAATTACTATATAGGATTGAACACATGATACTAAAAAAGAAACAAATTCAGAAAAAAAAAGGAAACAAAAGAAATAGTGCAAAATGTAAGACCGTTAATGCGTAACAATAGATACGTAGCTAGGTTTGAAAATTATTAACCCTTCTATTTAAGTTGACATTTTGTTATAAGAAAAATTTTGCTACGTTTCAAAATGTTAATTCCTATTGCACTTTATCTTCTTTATCAGTTTCATGATTTTTCATTATTTTTATTCATGTTATCACATAGATGTGATCTAGTAATTATTATTATCAATAATACTTACGTCGAAAATAGATTTCAACCATGGCAGTCTCTGGAAGGGCGTGCTAAAGTTGAAATGTCCGTCTGTGTGCTTCATACCACCGTAGCGTAGGTCCAGCTCGCCAATTTGGCTGCTACCCGGACAATGCATGGTGCCCCTAAAAACGCTATAATTTAAATTCTTATCCACCATAAAAGTAGCTATACTATTGCCTCTACCGTAGTTTTATTTTATTTAAGTGATGCTCGACTATAATCCCCATGAAAGTAGGAAGAGATGACGAGTCTTTGATAATGTCTAGAATAAATCTATTTTATTATTTATGTTCTTTTATTAGTTATGGGCTAATACTTAACTTCGATTTCTTCTAATGCTAGGGGACTATGAGACCGCAGATAGTCGAGTAAGTAATTAGGAACCATCACTAGTGGATTCTCAAATGTACGGTTTTTTTTACACCGCCTGACTAGCTTCCACCCTGTGTCAATCTGCCACCATAGCAGCATTGTTGTATTCTGGCAGTCATACATATGAGACCCAGAGTATTTTAGGCGATTACCATTCTTTATTTATGGTGTCATTGTCATCAACTTCATGTTTTCTTTTGACGATATTTAACTTACTTAAGTATTTGGTATCCATGAATCATGTCCCTTTGGTAAGAACCCTTAACGCCAAGTGTTGGCTCCTTTTGATACAGCGGCGTGGTTAAAGTGTAGTCGATATGTTTGGAGCTGTTCACATCCCATCTGTACGAGAGTTCGTTGTCAACGTTCTTGTATTCGGAATTCGATGTCCAAGTGATTTTCGCGTCGGCGTCGACACTCTCCTCTAGCAGTAGTACCTGCAAAAGTGTTTAATGTATGTAAAAAAAGGAAGCATATATATTATTTTTATTTATTGTTGCTTAAAAGATATTTAAAATTAAATTACAACTTTTCGAGCAATGATTAATTTATTTTTGAAAATTTCCTAAGAAATCCCAAAAAAATATATTTAATGCCAATTACACATCAAATAATCAACAATCACCAAATATACAATTGCAGTATGACAGGCATAACTCCTTCAATATGGAGATTTAACATCGATATGTAAGAGTCAATAAAATGAAATATAGGTATGTGGATTCTTTATATTACAGAGGCAACGACTGTAAATTACATTTAAATTTAGTATTATTTGTCACCAAATACTTTTAAGGTTTTAATGAACGTTTAAAAAAAACGAAAATACTTTTTGAAATAATAAAAAAAAACATTGCAGTCTTAACAATATATCTCAATACAGATATCTGTACTTTTTATTTACGTGTATATATATATACATAACAGTACATATATATACAGTAAAGACCCGATATAGATATATATACATAATGTGCGTGTGTAAATTGGCAAAAAGATACATGTAATTATTAAATAAGTTCTTTACCTTTCCTTTTAGCGCTGTAATAATTTTGGTGACGTCAGTTCTATACTCGGCTTCCAGAACTTTCTCTGGTTTTTCTGACGTACCCATTGTACCGTCAATGTACAGTGTATGCACATCCACGTTTGGCTTCGGTAGGATCGCATTTACCACCAGGTTTAGGCGCTGGTCTTGTATGTACCCAAAGGAGGCATTGCCTCCGATTCTGTAGATAGTTAAAAATTGTAAGTCATTGTTTAGTACTGTAAACTGGTATTCTCTAAGAGATTAATAAAAAAAAATCGCGCATGCGTCATGGTAGTAATAAATGAAAAAGGTCACAGTCAGCACTACTGGTATGTTAATAAATTCTATTAATATATGCTAATGAAACAAAGTATATATTTTATTTTACCATTTTCAATGTAATAAAAAATTACGGCTTACTGCCAAACTTTATCAAGGTCCATGCTAAACCCTGCTTCGGTCTTGACGAGGCCGCCCGGTGTTGTATTGTTACCAAAGAAGATATCCAGGTCTACGCTCCTCTGCATCTGTTTAACTAATTGGTGCCCTATTGCCTGCAAATTAAGTATTTTTGTATCCTGATAATCAATTATGTTAAGCTGTAAATCTTTCATAGATGATGATTGTGGTAATAAATATAAATGTGGTAAAAAATATAGTGTTAATTCACTAGTTAACTTTTATTTACATAGTCAACAAAGGGTATATATACATAATTAAAAATATATGCATTCAATTAGTCATAGCTCTTATGAGCTATTAATGATTTGGTATCGTTTACTTTAGACAGGAATATTGATAATATTAATTCCAATTGAGTTCAGAACTATATATTTATATACGAATGGTTTTATACATTTAGTTTATTAGAACACTGAAGGATAATTGTCTTACAAGTCGAGCTGCGGCTGTCATATATGTGAGAGTCAGTATTCTGGGCAAACACGCTTCACCATCGACGGCCGCATTGTCGCTTAACATCAAGAGAATAGAGACTTCATGGTAGCTCATAACCGATAAAAAATATAAGACAGAAATAATTGTAAGTAATATTTTTTAGTAATTGAAAACAATATTTTCTCACCGTTATGTAAAGATCGCCAATGAGGAAACTCCACTTAAGATCGCCATCTCCTTTCATATCGGGCAGTTCGTACTTGCACAAAACATAACCCGTCTTTGGACCAAACCTAAAAATAGCGTAGTGTAGAATTATGATAAATTATATTTCTGACTTTCTGTGTCTTTTATAATAAAAGTGAATGAAGAACATGTAGCTAAAAGGGTTTTTAAACATGAGCGTAGAAGGATGTAAAGAGAGATAAAGACCAAAGGGAAAAATTAATGGACTGCTTAGTGACGCAAATGTGCCTGAAAGGTGTAAATGTAAAAGTCACTACCGATAGAGGTGTACGAGTATGGAGGAAGAATAAATATTTTGTCGAACCCCAAATTAATGGGATATGGCGAAATGAACGATGATATTGATGATATACTATTTTACGTTATGCAACTACATGCCGATGCATATTTTTGATAAAATCAATTATTATTTCTAACAATTATATTAATTTAAATACTCAAGAATTTGTTTGCATATTTTGCGTAATCTTCATGAAAAAAATACTTTAACGTAAATACTTACTCGAAATCAGTATCGCCTTTTACGAACCGCAACTTTTGCAGTGGAGTGGAGGCTTGGACGCTCATAACTTTTCTGAGTCCAGGATACGAATCGATGCGCGATTTGAAGAAAATCTCCTTACTTTTCACTTGAGGTACATCTACCTGTTTAATTTTATTTATTTAACAAAATGTACAACTCAGATACATCTTGCATGTTTTAAACATAAATAAATAGATTTAAAGAGGCGTGCCCGCAGAGCAAGAGTGAGCACTTATGTATCTACATAAAAAAAGATTTAATACCTGACGTAATTCATGCATTTGATTACCTTTATGGCCGTGTTTAAAAAGCAATGAATTTTTATTAATTTTAGTACACTTGCATACCGTACATTCGGGCTTGTATGGGAGTACCGCCACTGCAGATTTCTTATGTAGCATTATTATAAGCCTCTAGAGTTTAACAAATAGATTATTCAACGTGTTGTATATCACTAAATATGAGTATAAAAAATAAATGACTGGAATAACAAGTTGAAACATAATAAGGAATGAGTGTATATGACTCATAGTAACACCACTAAGAGATAAGCTAAATAATATTAGCAACGTTATGAATACGACAAAGAACGAAATCACATAGATTTCGTACAGGAAAGCTTCATGAAAGAAGATATTTGAAAGACAAAAATAGATAGCGATACAAAAAAGTGGGAATGGATTGATGTGTGTACAAGAAGTAGCTTATGATATGGTTGAAGATAGAAACGAATAGAGGAAAAGACAAATTACGCCCCTTTTATTAATAATAATAAGATAAGATAAGGATAAGAGCAGGAGGAAGTTATTTAATTATAAAAGGTTATGCTGCATGGGATGTTACAGATAATCAGAATAGATAAAAGCGTGTTATAGAGTTCTAACTAGCGTCACATCGCTAATAAATAGAATCGTACACGTTAATTTGTATATCTTGACATTCATGTTAGGATATATAAATAAAATACTTAATTCGCAGGCAGTAATTAGTTACACAGTAGAGGAGCATAGATCTGAATATCTCCTTTAATATGGTGGTATCGTGTACAAACTTTGAAAGAAATGTCCGTGAAGTTGGACTCCATTTCAGCTCTGGCGTGTACAGTAGTCTCGATAGGTCCCACTATATGTGCTGACAGGCCGTACACGGTGCGCGTCCCCTCAAACTTCATACGCACGCGGATCTCCTGGCCCTGCCCCTTTGGGGTCAGTTTTAACGCCATCTGGAAAGTTTTGATATAATCATTGTTTTTTATCACCAACGGGTATAACACTTCACCTCAATTTCACCTGTTGTTAAATTACATTGTCACCACAGATGGTGAACCGTGTTCATCTAGAATAATTATGGCTTCCACACGTATGACTACTAGAATAAGGCATTGTTGTTACGGTGACAGATCGGCATTAAAAGTGCTACTTATCCAGGTGAGTTCGAAAATAAAACACCGAATCGAACAGAGGCAAACCACTGCGCCACGAAGATAGTTAAAATCATTAGTTTAAATCAAATGTTGAAGAAATATCATATTAATAAACAATCAAAAATACAACGCTCTTCAACCAATCAACGTAAAAATTAAATAAAAAAAGTATACTTTTTCATGGAATATGATTTAAAATATTCCTTCAACAATATTCACATATTAACTTAACTTCAGTACGAGATATACTTTTATGGATAAATTAAGAAACGAGTTAGAGATCATCGAAAGTGTGGTTAATAAAATCATTATATTAATATAGATTTCATTAAACACAAAAATAGTCATATGTCAACGCATGTTTACCTCCAACGGCTGTCTGTTTGTAACTTTTCCGCTGATACCGTACTCAGTAGTATCCGTTACGAATGAACCTCGTATGTCGTCGTTCTGGAACTCTGTTATTAATTTCATTGCTCTGATAAATAAAAAAAAATTATATTACATATAAAAAATAGTGATGGAGGATTGTAATGTTTGAATGAAATAAATACCGACATGTGGTAGAGAAAAATGTAAATCTTTAATTCAATATTTAACTAAATTTCAATCTCGATGCCCTCATAGTCCATCCCTACCTTTCGTTATCATGGTACTTATATTTTAGACGTAGATTTTGCATGCAATCAACATACACTTTCTTTCTTTACCTTTATAAATCAATTTTGATTTGATAAATCTACTACCATATTTAAAACTTTCCTTTTCGCACGGCTTTCATTATTTCTAGTGACTTACTTTAGTAATATGTATCACATGTTTATTGTTATATAAAATAAGAGGATTAATTTCTTTACAATTCGTCCTTACCTAAAACCTTTGTGCGGGCTGCTGAGTGCCACGCTTAAAGAAACAGGTCTCTGGTCCGCTTTCAGTGAGTAATAGCTCTCGGCGGTGTTAAAGTCCAATGTGAGCGTCCTCTGCGTTTTCTCCTCGCTGTACTGTAGCGATAGGTCGGAAGGTTCTAGAACCGGTACGAGGGCGCCGCGAGCTTTAAATCGCACGTGTCGGGACGGCGATGGCCGCCACACAGCGTCCGCGAATATCTACAAATAACAATGTTTACTGTAGACGCCAGTATCCATAGGTGATGTATTTTTAGAAGTCGAATCATATAGTTATAAATTATTAAGAATAAGACTAAGATAACAGCTGCCTTTCGTAGAAAGCAACTTAAAGGGTTTTCGTATCGTATAGGGTATGAGGTAAACAGGGAGTGGTTTGGTGTTCTTCGTAACGAGAGTCCTTAGAGCAGTCTTTCCCAAAGTGGGCGATAACACCCCCTTGTGGGCGCTGCAGGTCTCAAGGGGGGCGGTAAGAGACCCAGAA
>DWQX01004609.1:0-14624 GCA_018245475.1 Pharmacophagus antenor
CCCACACACGCCTCCCCCTCCCACGGGGGGGGGGGTACGGTGCAGCAATGCATTTTCCCCGCGCAAACAAAAAAAAAGGTTAAGGAAGATATGACGTTCCCGTACAACAACGGAATGTGTGTCAAATAATTTTTTAACTATTTATAATGTATTAAATAGTAGATAAATATATTGATTTACGTCGAAGGAAGCCCTTTAATCCTTGCAGACTTGTAGAAGTATCGGACGCATGTCGATGTTGTCCCTCTTTTTTGTCCGGCACTCTACACACATATTTTGCTTCACACGTTTGCTTATGTCAACACAGTAACGACTTCCGAAGTTAGGTAATTAGTTTGATATACGGCGCGACGTCAATTACGCGTCACGTTTTTTGTAGTTTTTAAATATTATTTGTTAATGTAGGTTATTTAACAATTTTTTTTGAAGAAATACTATTTACGGAAATATATACAATGTATCATTATTTCATAGCCTTAATTCGGGGTCCTATGGATCTTAAATATCAACCTTAGTAAAAAGCACGTAAATACTAAATTATCCATATTGTATAATTGGTCGTGCTTGGCTAAGACCCTAGAATATCTTAATAAATAATCTATGCCTAGTAAATCTATCTATGCCGGGAACGTTACGTACATAAGCTAATACTGTCAATGTGTATTGTTTTCTTTATTGATTTATCACAGATTAATAATAATTATAACCTACAAATGCACTCACAGGTAATTTTTTTTACTTTTTATTATAGACTACATAAATGCAATTTATCTATTTTCAGTCATATGATTGTTATTATTCAAATACGATTTTAAATGTTTTATAATGGACTACCTGTGTATTTAAGTAAAACGTAAATCTGCAAATTCTTATTTCATTTACTATAATAATTAACTAGTTTGGCCATAAATACTGTTAATTAATTTTTTTTAACAACTTTTTAATTATTTTGAATTTTGAAGACGTTTATTATTTTAAAAACTTTTTTCGATTTCGCGCCATTTGACATATTTTTTCGTGTTTATTATTAATTTACAATATGGAATGGGGTGTAAAAGAAAATAGGATTGCAGTGATCGCCTTGCACAAAGTGGGCATGGAGTTCGGTCATATTCCAGACACTTCTAAAGCTTGGTATCAGCCGTATGTTCGTATATCGTACTATGAACAGATACAACAACATTTCCTCTTACCAGAAAAGATTGAAGCGGCCAGGTGCTGTTAGAACTACAAAGGCTGTTAATACTGTTAAAGCCAGAATTCGTCGAAACCCTATTAGGAAGCAAAAAATCTTATCGCGAGAAATGAAGATTTCCGCGTGGATTCTGTCGCGTGTTATAAAACAAGACCTGAAGTTCGGTGCTTATCGTCGATATACAGGACATGCCCTAAATCAATCTTTACAATTAAAGAGAGTGAATCGATTAAAACTTTTCTGTCGCGGTATGCAGGTGAAAGTCACATCAATTTCAAGTTTTAAGAACACTACAAAAAGCAAAATGATAAAGTGTACGCTCACAGTTCTAAAGAAGCTGCTCGTTCGGTAAGGTATAACGTAGTCGTCATTCTGCGTCAGTGATGGTTAGGTGTGGCGTGTCTTATCTAGGAGTCATAAAATACATTTTTATAAAAAAGGAGTGAAAACTTCAGCCAAAGTTTTTCAGGATACAGTCATGGGTCGTGTTGTGAATCCATTCGGAAATACAATTTTAAAAAATATACCGTGGACTTTCCAGCATTACTCTGCACCTGTTCGGAGGGCACGAACTACCTAAGCCTGGCCTGAAACCAATTATCCGGACTTTATATGAGCTGAAGACTGGCTTTCATCTAGCCCAGACCTCGACCCTTTAGACTTTCAATTATGGTCAGTTTTATAGAACATGGCCTGCTCTAAACGACACGGCGACATCGAGTCTGTTAAAAAATCTTTGGAGCAAGTAGTGGCGAAATTTCCCTTGAAAACAGCGCGTAAATCCATTGATTCGTGGCCAGACAAATTAAAGGCCTGTATGAAAACCAAAGATTTCCATTTCCAATAGAATATTTTTTAATTTTTTGCTGAGACTTTAATAAGTATGTAAGTATAAACTTAGTAATATTACATTACTTCATTGAAAAAAATGCATTTTCATTTGAAACAGAACTTATGGCTGCACTTGGTATTTTTTGATTTTTGGTATCCTTTTGTTGTTTTGTGTTAAAACTGTTTATAAGTTGAGCTTGGTAGTTTTTCTGTAGTGTATTTTATTTCATCTATAATTGTTGCAAAAGGTATTTTAAAAAAAGTTAGAAATTTATTTATTCAATCAAAATTTATTGCGTGTTAATTTATTTCCGAACATAAAATGTTTACAACATAAACGTACGTTCTATTTCTTGTTTTCTTCAACTATCGGTCGGCAATAGTTACTTAATAGCATTTAAATCCGTTTAGTTGTATCGGATATTAGTTAATTAATTAAAAAGATGTTATATGGCTCGGGGTAGCCTGATTCCCTAGAGTCCGCGTCCACAGGTGGCGGATAGTGGGATGTTCACTGAGAGGATAAATTTTCCCAGGGGGCAGGAGGGAAATAAAACACCTCCCGCGGACCACAAGGTCCGAGATGGAAATTCCGTCATCAAATTCCGTCTGCAGGCTTCTCAGACATATTCTAGGTCAAGGCTGCAGACGTGCTGATCGCTGGGTGGAGTACTCAGTAGGGAGATGGCTATAGATCCTTCGTGTCAACGGCGGTCCTCAGGCCCTCCACGAGGGTCACATCTTGGCGTCAGGTGGCCATAAAATAACACAGCCAACCCTTTTCCTTGTCCAAATATGAGAGTACGAAATAAGGATATGAATATAAATACTAGGGCGTCCCCCCGAAGCGACGGTCAGAACTGTAGATGCATATTGCTACGAATTGCTACGTGGAATGTTAATTCTGTGACGAGCAAAAGTGCCGAACTGAGTGACGTCCTTCAGAGGCGTTGTATTGATGCATGCTGCGTGCAAGAGACCGAATGGAAGAGATCAAAATCGAAAAACATAAACAATGGCTACAAATTGATTTATTACGGCGAAACCAACAATAAAAACGGAGTAGGCATAATACATTCAGAAGACTTATCGAGGAGACTGGTAAATGTCGATAGGGTAAACGATCGAATAGTAGTAGCAAATTTGCAAAATTGCGCTTGACAGTCTAACATACCTTAATATCATCTCGGCCTATGCTTCACAATCAGGAAGTGAAGAATCAGACAAAGACCAATTCTGGGACGTACTCTACAAAATATTTTTAGAAATACCTACTAAAGAAACGGTGCATCTGGCAAGGGATTTGAATGATCATGCGAGTGGGGAAAACTGCCATGGAGGTTTCGGATATGGTACACGGAACGCCGATGGAATTAGAATACTTCAATTCGTATCAAGTTTAGGGCTAGCTATCATAAATACATATTACAAAAAGAATAAAAATCATCTAGTTACCTACAACAGCGGCGGAAACTTCACGCAGATTGACTATATCCTAGCTAGAAAGAAACACCTGGTGCGATATAAAGATTGTAAAGTGATACCCGGAGAACCTTTGGCGACTCAACACAGATTATTAATTTCTAAATCGAGCCTTCCAAAACCTATCAAAGTTAGTCAACACTTAACGCCTAAGATCAAGTGGAATTTATTTTCAAAATATGGAACTCTGTTTGGAAATGCGCTTGGGGAATATTTTGAGCGGGACAACATCACAAATAAAACACCTAATGCTATGTGGAATAATTTCCAACACCTTTGCATACATAAGGCAGGAAAGAATCTGGGCCGAACGAAGAACAGAAGAGGTCCCTTTAAAGAAATAAACTGGTGGGATGAATCAGTGAAAGCTAAGGTAGCAGCAAAAAAATAAAGTTTTAAAAGATGGCAATGGACACATGATGGATCGGATCGTTCAAAGTATGATCAATTAAAGAAAGAAACAAAGATACACGTAACTTTCACTAAGCATGTTTCCAAAGAAGAATTTTATAACAACCTGGAGATGGTGACAACACTATACGATATGCATAAAATAGTAAAAACTAGATATCAAAGCACAAAGGATATAACATCTTAAAATATATTAAAGATCAAAATGATGAACTGTTAACTGATGATGATAAAATGAAAGCAAGATGGGTTGAATATTACAGACATCTGCTTAACGTAGAACATCCAAGAAGACTTGATCCTCAGCCGCCCAAGGAAGTCATGGGACCTCTAGCACCCGTAACACTAACTGAGATCCATAAAGCCCTATCTCATATGAAAAATCACAATGCCACTGGCCCAGAAGAAATTCCTGCTGAAGTTTGGAAGATGTCAGCAAAAGACGGGTTACCATGGCTACTTGGATTATTTAATAAACTGATTGCTGGAGAATCGATTTCAAACTCATGGACAAAAAGTTTTCTTGTTCCATTTTATAAGGGCAAGGGCGATGTTAGAGATTGTGCCAATTATAGAGCAGTTAAACTTATGGGTCATACTTTTAAAATTTGGGAAAAAATATGAAATAACCGGTTAAGAGACATAATTAAATTAACCTAACTAATGTGGGTTTGTGGCTGATAAGAGCTCCTTAGATGCAATGCAAACAGTTCGACTACTGCTAGAAAAGGCATAGAGAAAACAAACGAATCTCCACATGATTTTCATAGATTTAGAGAAAGTATTTGAACGCATACCTCGCGACCTGATATTGCAAGCATTGAGAGATCAGCGCGTTCCAGATAATACATCGCTTTAATTCAGGATATGTACAACAATGTTACCACACACATAGTTACTCCACCAGGAACAAGCGAAGAATTCGCCATACCAGTCGAGGTACATCAAGGATCAGCCCTAAGTCCTTTGCCTTTTAACACCACTTTGGATTATATAACTAAAAGATATCAGAAACCGCTTTCATGGAACATACTTTACGCAGACGATGTTGTACTAATTTCCGAGAATGAAGGCGATCTCCAAAAAGATTTCAATCAATGGATAGAAGCTTTGGAAGGAAACAACCTAAAGATAAGTAGGAAAAGACCGAACATACGTCTTGTGTTTTTGATTCTGTCACAAACAGAGAGAACATCAAAATGTATATAGAGAATACCCCGCTTCCTCAGGTTGATACTTTTAAATACCTGTTTATTTACCTGTCTATTACAAGTCACGTTGGAATAATCTACAAAGAACCACCACGCGATGGCTTAAATGGAAACAACTTACAGGAATTATGTGTGACACTAAAATGCCACTGAGGGTGAAAGGGAAATTGTATAAAGAAGCGGTTAGATCTGCAATCCTCTATGGATCAGAATGCTGGGTTACCACAAAACGACATCATTACAAACTTCACACCTCGAAAATACGTATGCTGCGTTGGTCTGCTGGCGTTACTTTGCCAGACAAAATAAGAAATGAATATGTTAGAGGTAGCTTCAAAGTCGCTCCCATTGTGGAGAAAGTTATTGAGAAACGCTTAGATGGTCCGGCGATCTTCGAAAAAAACCAGAAAACCACATGGTCAAAATAGCATTAAACTTACCAACGACGAAGCGGAAACGCGGAAGGCCCCACCTCTTAGTTGCTGACGGTTTAAAAGGATCTGAAAGAAAAAGATCTAAATGATCTCGCCATATCGCCCGATATAGAAACTCAGGAGAAGGAAGGCCGACCCCAAATAATTGGGAAAACGGTCTCGGAAGAAGAAGAATTAAAAAAATGTCATATGTACTTATAAAATTCGAAGTTCTAACTGATATATACATCAAAGTACAGCCTAAATCGCCGGTCCTGGAGACTTGAAATTTGACGAGTGTGTTTATTGTGATGTGCAGATAAACCTCAAACGAGGGTGGAAATTAAAATTTCAGTTAAAAATTTTATTCTGTGATTGATTCGACTTAAAAATTAGTACAGATACCGAAGAAGGATTAATCTTAAATAAAAAAGTACTACATCTATGCAAGCGAGCGGGTAATGGTTGGTTCCGCTGTAAAACCAGACACCTTAATTCCAGTTATTGATGTAGATATTATTTGACCGTGTCCTTCCAGGGAGTGACCCTGTCGAAGAGGGAGATTTCTCCCGGTGTGAGTAAACAAGCAACTTTTCTACTGGGAGATGGGCGGGAATGGATGAAATGCATGCCTTCGCTCTTCACCGGGTTGATATCAATCCTCCAGGTATGAAACCAAGCACCGAGGCGCTCGGTCACCATCTGGAGGGTCCGCACCACCCCGGGAAGGCTATTTATTGCCTGCGACGTAGAGAGCGGTGTCATCCGTGAAAAGCGTGAGATTGACAGCAGGGTCCTAGGGCATGTCGCTGGTATACAGCGCGAAGAGGAGAGGGGAGAGGCAGGATCCCTGGGGGACCTCCGCTCCGATAAAGCGGCGCGACGGTCAAAGATCTGGGTTATACTCGGCTTTACACAAACGGGGGACGCTCAATTGGCAGGGGCTTGGCCCATGCTGACTTAGCGATGTTTTGGGGTATGAGGTCTTGAACGACCTCGTCGAGTGTGACCTCCAAGGGGATGCCCCGTGCCTGTCTTCAGGCAGCGCGTAGGTATGGAAGCTTATGTTGAGCTCCCAAAGCTTGCGCGTGGTGCGCCTGTAATCATCTACGGTTGAGACGTGGACGCGGATTCGCTGCGCGGTGGTCTGCGCCTTGGGGAAGGAGATTTTATTGTCCGACATCCAGTTCGAGATGTCAGACCAGACTGATTTGCCTGGGCGACTATCTCGGGGAGGGGGGAGAGGGGGTTTGGTGCCTGGATGGTTCCCTGGGGCCCTGAAGGGCTAGAGCAAGGCGACGCTTTGGCTTCACCACCTTGGTGAAACCCTCTTCCTGTTCCTCACTCTCCGTGGATGGAGAATTGAGGCGGCGGTCAACCTCCATGTCGGAGAAGCTGGAAGACTCTGCCCTGAGACGAGAGCTGGAGTGGGAGCGGGATAAGGTCCGTGAGGGCAGGTGTCGCTACGGGGACGCGTAATGCGCGGAGGAAGGCATTCCCGAGAGGGCTCGGGGATGGGAACGGGGAGTAAGGGGAGAGGTCTCGGAATCCCTCACAAGGGTCGCGCGCTTGACTAAGTGCACCTGGTAGCGGGGCCAGGCGTCCGGGAACTCGGCCCGCACGAAATCCGTGAAGTCGGTGTTCGCGGACACCGATATCGCGGACTTATTTAAAACTATTCTGCACTGACACTAAGAACACTTGAATACAGGTCCGGACAAGTTCGGACATGTTCGGACACGCACGAACCGCACACACACGGCCTTCCCACCAAGCGACACAAAATCCTCGTGTATACCGGCGACAGCCACGAGGACACAACAACACACAGCGATCGCAATGAAAATTGCGCTAAGCGAATGAGGTCACTAGCAGTACGAGAGTTAACTTGCGGTCAGGGCCGCTATCAGACTGCTAAAAAAGTGAATAGCAATCATAATATGAATTAATGACAAAACTAATTATTAATTAGTAAATATAACTTATATCAAACAACAATGTTAAGAGTACCATAAACGTATATTATGAATATATGAGTATACTTATGAAACAATGAATATTTTAGTTATAATAAATAACTGATACCTATCCCATTCACAATGAATTAAACAAAACTATGAAAGTATATAATATAATTTTTTTTTAATGAAACTAAGCAGAGATTAATAAAATAATCGAGTTTTTGTACCATTGGCGAAAAATTTAACCATAAAACTATATTAAATAAACGGCCAGGTTTTAAATCAGACTCAGACTGTGAAGGGTTGTATATCATAACGTCAGTAAAATCACGATTCTTGTAAGTATTATTTATTATTTGTTACTGTACCATCAACAGAAATATACAATCTATGAAAATATCAACTTTCTATCTATTGCGGTTCATGAAATAGACAAACAGATAGACTGACAGTGTAGGAAAAATATGTAGTCTTAATCACCTACAAATTATAACGAATTCCATTCCAAAGTAAACATTTTGATGTGATTGGAGAACAAAAAATATTTTTTTTATAATTTAAAATTTTCAACATACGCCAAATAACGATAAATACCATCCAATTTGTATTTATATTAGGTATTGAACGATTAAATGTTGGAATGTATAAAATCCAAATAGTTGTTGTTAATAATATAGGTAATGTAATAGTACCTGTTATTTTTATACATTATTACCTATTTGAGAGATCTTTAAATAAAAAAATATGATTTTTTCTCACTATTTGTAATACGGATGAAATAATATTGATCTATTCTAAATGAAATATATAAATACCTTTAAAAAAGTTAGTACATTTAATGGCTGTATGAATAAAGGAACCATAGCTCTCATAAAAGTTTCGATTTATGAAGTAGAAAGTATAAATACAAACTTGATTTTTGAATGCAAATTTGATTTTAATGTCCAGAAAATGTAGTTCGTAATCTTTTGAATATAATTTAAACTTTATTTTATTACTACTTTAATATATTAAAGGACTTGTAAAATTTATAAACGTTTAGTACGTCAGTTTGTTGAACCTAAGCTTTTTCCTTGTGAACCGTTTGTTTACATTTTTGGGAATCCGTTGTCAATCACGAAAATTTGGATGTTCAAGGATTTTGCAGAAATTAGATATATCATTTGAAATAGTATTTCCATGTAAAAATATTTACCATTTTATTTACTAAGAATGAGAACTGTTCCAAAGTGGGTAAATAAAATTCATGAAGCTGATAAAATCGAACCTTCCAGGTATGCTTCTTTAAATGTTTTAAAAATTATTAAGAAAACTGATGCAAAAACGAAATGTGAATTTTGAAAGAAGTTACCATTCTTTATGTATTTGAGAAATAAATATAAAAATTATGATATGCGTTTATATAATCATCAAAATTTGTCATTTGTGTAATCGTTTTACTTATGTACTTATAAATATTATAATTTTTTTCATCAATTTTTATTCTTTACTAAAGTGTTTGTAATATTTTGCCAGTATTCATGCAATATGTTTTAATCCTGATGGCACACAATTGGTTGTTGGCGCTGGTGAAAAAGTAATGGTTTATGATCCTAGAGATGGATCACTGGTTCAGTTACTTCAGGCTCATAAAGCTGCAGTTCATGCTGTAGCTTATTGTGGAGATGGTAAAAAGTTTGCAAGTGGTAGTGCTGACAAAAATGTTATTATTTGGACATCAAAAATGGAAGGGGTTTTAAAATATTCGTAAGCATATATTTATTTCTTATAATAACGATAATAACAGCTTATTTTGTTTAAGTCTGAACTGACTGACTGAGTCTGACTGAAAAATAATAATGAAAATTTAAGAGTTTCAGTGTTGGTTGAAAAATATTTTAATGTTTTAATAAAGCCTTATTGACAGGATAATGTTATACACATATTGATTGATGTAATGTAAAATGTATTAATATTATAATTTAATTCTCAGATAAGTGTTTTAATAGTAATGGAATTTATTATTAATTTCAGACACAATGAAGCTATTCAATGCCTTGCCTACAATCCTGTCTCACTGCATTTAGCATCTTGTGCATTGTCAGACTTAGCATTTTGGTCTACTGATGTGAAAGCTGTTCAAAAGTACAGAGTATCAGGACGTATCACAAGTTGTGCTTGGTCACCTAATGGCCAAATCTTGGCAATTGGGTTAGCTATTGGATCAGTGTCATTACGTAGTAAGGTATATATATAATTACTAAAATATTTATTAATAAGAAATGTTAAAAAAGTTGTGCATTCAAAAGTAAAATAATATTTTCATTTTATTAAAAATGTAAGTTTTCTATTTTATAACCTTTGTTTATTCATTCATTGCCAAGTGTAAATTGCATGAACTTATTCACTTAACCATTTGTTTTAAGTGTTATTGTTTATGTACGCTTTATTATTTTGAAATAAATACCTACATTTTGTTAAAAACTAATTTATATGTATAAAAATCAAACATGAGTTCAGTCATGGTTGGCAATAGGAAATTAACAGGACTCAATTTCGTTTTTCTTATTAGTGCATGTTTAAGAAATAAAACCAATCATAAATTGCACAAACAGGTGAAACTGTTTTTAACACTAAAAAAGTTGTACATACTGTGGAAATATATTTGGATAAATGATAGTATAATCATCCTTTTCAAGGTTGGAGAAGAGGTGCAAGTAATACATAGGGAAGCACCAGTTTGGGCTGTAGCATTTTCAAATAGCACTCTCCTAATCAGCGATTGGAATGACACATTATCATTCTATAACATTCAGGGTCAACAGGTATTGAAGGATAGAAATATAGGTAATATTAGACTTTTTTATGATTTATAATAGTTCTAAGTAGTTTGTTCGGGGTTTTTATTTAAGTAATTAGTAGTAATCATGTTTCACTCGGGGCACTGCTTTTGTGCAGTCTGATGATTTTACAATGAATACATATTATGTTGTTTCAGGCTTAGCTGCATTGTCTATAACAACTTTTGATTCATTAGTACTTGTTGGAGGTGTTGGAGGTTGGGCAGTGCTTACAACGGAGGGAGTAGTCATGCTCAATACCCCACAAGAGTGGGTTTGGGCAATAACTCCATCACCAGCACAAAATACTTTAGTGAGTTATAGATGGAAAGTTACTATTTCGCATAACATGTTGTAGTATAAATTTATAGACATAACAGAGCATGTAAAGCCATCGAGGTTTTATATAATAGTGTCTCTATTTTAATTATATATTTAATTTAATTATTATATTGCAAATTTTCTAAAAGTATTATTGCTGAATGCTAAAAAGGATTTCTATATTGTTTTTGAGTTGGGTGAAATAGAGTTCAAATGTGATTTTATTTTAACTAGTGTTTAAGTGGTAATCAAATTTTAATTTATTCATAACTGGGAAAAATTCTGATTATCAGTATGATTAACTAACAGAAACTTTTTTCAGGCAGTGGCCTGTCAAGATGGTACTCTGTGGTGTTACCAGATTGTCTTTAGTACAGTTCATGGACTTTATCGCGAAAGATATGCATACCGTGAACATTTAACTGATGTCATTATTCAACATCTTACTACAAGTAGCAAGGTTCGAATAAAATGTCATGACAGAGTGCAAAAAATCGCCATATATAAACATCGATTAGCTGTGAGTAAACATTTTTTTTTATATAAATTTAACGAATTTATTAGGAGGTAATTCGTTTAGTAACTATTTATAAATTTACATTTTCATATTATATATACATTGCTATCTGTAGTGACAACGAAATAGAATAAAACATGCTGTGAGACTTTCCTCGGGATTATGTTAGTGTTATTTATATATAGGTACAGTTACCAGAGAGAGTGGTTGTGTATGAGCAGGGTGATGCAGATGGGATGCTTTATCGTGTGAAAGAGAAGCTTTCACAAAAGTCTGAATGTTCTCTTCTCATCGCAACAAGCGATTCCTTGCTGCTTTGTCAGGTAATGGTACATTACATTAATTATATATTTATGGTACATTGTGCCACATAAGTCTGAAAAACAAACCAAAATGTTTGCTCGCAAAAGTGTAATGAACATTAAATTTATTATTAAACAATTTTCCTTTACAATTTAATAATATTTGCAGGACAATAAGTTGTCAATGATTGGAAAGCGTATGCCAAAATCTTGGATTTTTCCAGCACCTATTCGTTATGTCAAGGTCACAACACTTTATTTTATAGAGATACTACTTTTGGGCCTTCTGAATGGTCAGGTGAGAGCATTATCATTACTTATTAAGTATCTATTAGGTTGGGGAAAAACTTTTTTCGCATTTTATATAAAAATTCAAAAAGTTGTCTTATAAAGTTAATTTACATTTGACCAAAGTATGTAGGTGCCATTTTGTTGGATAACTTTTTTCCATATTGTAGGTAGAGATGTGATCCCATTGCTATAAAAATTTTGGGGCTTCTGATCAAAAAACTGCGACTAGAGGTTTTGGCAGTCCTCTCGTGATGTTAACCTGACATGGCCTAAGGAATTCTTCAGAGATAAAACAGGTGAAAATCTGGAGGTGCAAGGTGTAACTATACGGCGGATGCATTAGCACCTCCCAATCAAACTCGTAAATTTTGCTGAGTGGCTAAAGATGTGTGTTCTGGCGTTGAATGATGAAAAACCACACCCCTTCTGTTGATTAATTCCGGCCGCTTTTTCTCAACTTTTTGCTTTAATCTCATGTTGTTCGCAGTACAGTTAAGAATCGATGGTCCTGCCTCGCGATAAAGCCCATAATGTATAATGGCCTTCCAATCCCAACATATACACAGCATCGCCTTGTTGCGTGCTAACCCGGCTTTCACCACAGTCTGTGAAGCCTGACCGGCCTTTGACCACGATCTTATTCCCACAATCTTGTCGTACATGATCCACTTTTCATCACAAGTTATCAGCTTCTACAAAAATGGTTCAGGTTCATTACATCGTAATAAAGAATCACAAATGAGTACACGGTTCATTAGGTTTCTTTCAGTGAGCTCACGAGGCATCCATGAATATCTTTATTAGATTTACATATTTTAACAATTAGAAAATCAAATGAAAATCACACATTGTCCTAATTTGAATTTGGAATTGTCATTAAAATTAAAACTTTTTAATGATACCAAAACCAGTCTGATGCAAATGGTATAGCCAAAGAGATTTTATTACAAGTTCATACATACTACTTGCGAAACGACACTGTTTCCTCAACCTATTATAAATTGAAATGATTTATAGTGTTATTTTTATCAGTGTTAAATGAAATAGTTGTTAGTGGCGCAACGGTTTACTTTTTTCTTGATTACCGGGCCACATGAGTAATAGCTTTTGATGGGTGGTAGTGTTTTTTGAATTCTTCTGCCTAGCTAACGCCCTTAATGTCCTGCAACCATACCAGTATCAATGTGTACCGGCAGTCATACATGTGAGAGCCAGAGAATTCTGGGCGATCACGCTCCTCCATCTACGATCTCATTGTCACTTAACATCTCTCATCTCATATAGCGCAAATCTTTATCCACTGTTGTTAAAAAAAATTACTTATAAAATACACAATAACAGTCAATTATGATACGAAAAAATTTTCTTTTTACTGTTTTAGATTTGGCAAGTGGAACCGAATGAGGGTACTTCCAAAGTTATTCTAACAACGCCATCTGGTGTTCGTTGTTTGGATGTGAGCGCGTCACGAAACCGACTCGCGGTTGTCGACGATTCGTCCGTATGCCGCGTGTACTGCTTACCTACAGCTGAGTTGTTATATTACGTAAGTGACGAGTCGGTTTTTAAATAGCATCAAAGCTCTAACCTATAGACACGACTTTAGCATTATTTGAGTTTGAAAGTATATTAAATTTTAAGTATCAGTGCACGCTTCTGTTCCGCAGAGGTTTACTTCTTGTAACAAAGATGTACCCTGTTCGATCCCGGGCTGCTAGTAGTAGTAGTAGTAGTAGTATTTTTTTTTAAATTCGCCGGGCTAACTAATTCTTTCAATATCAACCTGCTGCCATAACAGCGCTACTGTCTTCGTCCAGTCGTATAATAGAGAATTAGAGTATTCCGGGCGAGCAAGCTTCATCATCTATGGCTGCAGTGTCACTTAGCACCAAATTAGTTTCAGTACATGTTGTTAGTAGGAAGAGCTCAAAAAAATTAAAAATGTCTTAACCTTGAACTAGGCACTAAAATTATTTTTCACAGGAAGAAAACATTTCATCTGTATCTTGGAACTCGCTGTGTGACGAGTTGCTTTGCCTTTCTGGAGGAGGCCTGCTCTCCATAAAGGCTGGTGATTTTCCGGCGTCCACACAGCCTCTCGCGGGATCTGTTGTTGGATTTCAAGTAATTAATTATCATTTTATGCGAGTGGGCGGGTGTATTTTTCTTCACTCAGCAGTGTGCAATTTTTTTTTGTTCTCGGCGCACTATCTAGTGAAATGATAATATCATCGAACCGGATTATACTTTATGAAATTGAGCGCAGTATTGTAGCATTAAATTAAAAGGAATGGTTAGTTCTACGTAGTAGTTTCTCATTATTTCTAGGATTTTAAGCGATTAAAAAAAATATATTAGTTGTATTCATAACGTTGATAAATAATAGATACAATGACAAAAATATTACCAGAAGCCAGTCAAATCATACTTTGGAAAAGATATCATGTAATTTATTAGCGTTGGATTGTTACAGTATTTATGAAGAATAAAGTAATTTACAGTTTTCACATATCATTTCTTTACTTTTAAAATGTAATAACATCGAAGTTGACTGGTAATGTTATTTGTTAATTTCAGGGGGGCCGTGTGTTTTGTTTGCAATCGAACGCGATGCAGACAATAAACGTGCCACTTGCGCACGCAGTACACCAGTACGTGCAAAAGAAAATGTTTAAGTAAGTATTATAGGGCTAACTACATTAGTAAGGAAGTTGCCTGTCCTAGCTAAAAATCTAGGCGGAAAAGGCTAACTCACAGTCATAGTAGAAAAAGCACATCATTTATTGTAGATAGTACTGTAATCAGACCTGCCCTGCTACTTCAAAGCTTATATTTTTTTTTATATCTTATAAAAATAAATATATATATAT